>JBCNYG010000015.1:3937042-3963627 GCA_039654305.1 Porochilus rendahli | reverse complement strand
AAAGAAAAGGTAGAAAACACAGGAGCGTCCTGATATACACGTCCTGTCGCACACACACACACACACACACACACACACACACACACACACACACACACACACTCAAATTGTATGCATTGTGCAAAGAAGTCCAGTTTTTCCTTTGTTAGTCATTTGCTTTGCATCCTCCAAAGCAAAAAAGAAAATTGTACCTCTTGTGCTATTATATTTTTTCTTTCTTTCTTTCTTTCTTTCTTCAAAGGTAATTTACAAAAAAGACTCAAGAGTTTAAAAAAATATATTAAAAAATGTGTCTGTCAAGCAATAAGCCAAACATCCAAACAATCCCCCAAAAATAATTTGAAAAGAACTAATAAAAAGAAGTCAAAGGATTGGCACAACAATATCTGTCTCCGTGACCTTATTTGTAGAAGGATGAGAGCTGGATGAGTTTTAACAGAAGAGTCAAGAAGCAGGAGCGAAGGTCAGCCAAGCAATCTGAGCGAGTTACAAACAGAGATATCTGGAGAAAAAATTTACAACTGAGGGGATCCAAAAGCTGCTGAGGGGGTATGCAAAGAGGACAGAGGAGATTATTATTATAATAAAACCACATGGGCATGCAGTGTACACTATCAGAGAATAGTTCTGTCTTGATAGATCTTAAACTATACTCGTCTGTCAGGATAATGAAGGGACATTTGGGAATGGAGCTAAGGTTCTCTCTGGATCTGCTTGGCATGTTCTCTGTGTCGGTGTGGGTTCCCTCTGGGTTCTCTGCTTCCTTTCCACTTTTCAAACACACGCCAGTAGGTGGTTTGGTTAAATTACTAAATTGCTAAATTACTCTTGGCTAAGGAAGAAGGCATACATAGCATCCTGTGATACACTGGCACCACATCCAGAGTTATTTGTGCTTCACAGTGAGCACCTAACCAGGATAAAGTGTTCATCATTTTAAACAGAGATGGAACTGATGAGAATTCGGATATCAGACCGATGATGAAAAGAGAAGAGGAGAATCAAAAACGAGTAAGCGGTATTTCATGTGACAAATTAGAAATACTATATATGGACTGAATTAAACTGAAATGATTATAACTGGAAAAGAGTGAAATTGGCTTTGTAAAACACTGGACAAGCCGTGCACCTGTTCAGGGTGTACTCTACACCTTTCCCAAAGTCAACGGGGATTGGCTCCAGGTTCCTCTGGCACCCTGATAGATAAGTGATATAGATAATGTTGGATGTATGGATGGATAGAGGGAGAGGTGGATGTTTGGATGTATGGAGGAATAAATGAATGGGTGGATGGATGAATGAATGAATGGATGGATGGATGGATGGATGGATTAATAGATGGATGGATGGATAAATGAATGGATTAATAGATGGATGGATGGATGGATGGATGGATGGATGGATGGATGGATGGATGGATGGATGAA
This sequence comes from Porochilus rendahli, assembly GCA_039654305.1. Lineage (NCBI taxonomy): Eukaryota > Metazoa > Chordata > Actinopteri > Siluriformes > Plotosidae > Porochilus > Porochilus rendahli. The sequence continues at coordinate 3,962,200 of JBCNYG010000015.1, read as the reverse complement.
TGGACAAATTAATGATTGATGAATACATTGATGGATTGATGGATGAATGATTGGATGAATGATTGAATGGATGAAGGATGAATGGATGGAGGATGGATGGAGAAGATTTGAACAGGAAATATATAAATTAGAATTTTGTATGAACACATTTTGTTAGGGTTCTGTTTTGGATTCTTTAATAACTATACATTATATTTAAGGTAATATTTTAAAGCTTAGAAATCTTTAAAGAGTAAATATAGGATACGTTGAATTGGCTGATATTCAAGGTTTCAGTATCAGAATGAGTTTTGGAAAAGAAAAGGTAGCACCATGCACTCTTATAAATTTAACCAATTTTGGTTGTTGAGAAGTAACACCCCAGTACATAAATGCTCCCACATGAAACTAAAATGTATTTCTATCCTATGTTCTACTTATGGACCTACACACACAAACATACACACATTCTCTCTCTCTCTCCTTCTCTCTCTCTCTCTCTCTCTCTCTCTGTGTACAGCAGTAAATTTAGCTGCGGGTCTGAGAGGCTTAATGTCCCGAGGGGTTTCTCTGATTCTACAGCTATCAGCTGCCTGATGGTTTATCTCGATCCTCAGCCTCTGTTCAACCGCTCCTGATAAAGACAATGTCATTAAGCCGCGCGCCGTGTGAAACCTGTCAGTGTGTGTCTGTGAGAGAGAAGTGAACTGAGGCGTAGGGCTTTGTCTGGATCTCGTGGTGGAGCTGAAAAACACTCATGTAGCATGAAGCCTGTTGTCTCCTCCAGCGAAACCCCTTGAATACACAGAATTCAAACGGCTCATGGGGGAGTTGTCACGAATGTGCCAGTTTTTGTGACATTTCCCTCGAGTGTGAAACCCTCCTTTGATATTTGTTGGCATAAAATAAGATGTAAAGCAGTGGTTTCTATTTTAGCGACAAATTGAAATCACAAGTTGACAAATAATCACAAATTAATTTAAAGGCGCACTTGTTCTAATTAATACGATTATAATCTAATAAACTCTTTGTCAAATTATGCAAACATCTCAGTACTGTATGCTAGCTGTGCATTCTGTGGTTGTCAAGGGATAGATTCTTGTACACTACCCTGGCTCTGTGGAAGGGTAGAAAAGAAAATAGCTTAATGCTAGCCACACAACACGATTCCAGCCAATCAGCATATCACAAATGTACCCTGTTTCCGATTAGCAGATGGTATGATGGGCAGATGGGGGTGTCGTTGTTGCTGTTCAGTAATAACCTTTCAACTGAGCTACACGGAAGGTACTGTGACGCGCCTATTTTCATTCCACAGGAAACTGTGTTTGTCTGTCTGCAGTCCCCGAGTGCGCACTCGGTCCTAGTAAGTTATTACCTTTCGATAATTACATATTATATATTTTATATTTTCTGACATTTACGAATGGCTATTTTTAGATCAGTAACGTGACATACTATACATAGATCACTGATGATATATATTGTGAATGGCATCGTTTCGCACAGAAATGATATTCTTAAAAGGTCAGCTCATTCGCATTCTATTTTTAATTACCATATATGTTAAATGAATGCATCTGTTTAAAAGCTACTTGCCACCAGTAAAGAGATACCAGAGATGTTATTTTTAGCAGATTAGTCATAAATTATTATTTAATTTTTACATATTATAATAATAGTCCATTCAGGCAATGCTGGGCCGGTGGTTAAGGATCCGAAGTTCGGGGGTTGAAGCCCTACTATCACCGAGTTGTCACAGAATTGTCACTGCTAGTAAAAATAGAATGATACACTTAAAGAGCCTGAAACCTGAAGAGCTGGTGGTGTTCTGTGATATCAATCAAATGGCCTTTTCATATTTCCCTTACAACAACTAGCAATTAACAGCTAGCTATTAGTAATGGCAGAAGACCATGGGGGTTTCCAAAGTGCAAACTCATGCATATTCATTACCCTGGGAACTGTTTTTATGAGGGTAATGATAAAGACTAAAAACTAGGCTTAGTAGTTTCCTGTGCATTAAAACATGCAAAAAGTATTATTATTTTTGCATAGATTTAATGGTTTGAATTTCTACCTTCAGAGGCATTTAAACTGTCAGATTCAAATGGCTCTCAAGAGTTACGCAACAACTACCTACATCTGGCCCCTAAAAGATGAAAGATGGAGATGGATATTACTGAGGTGTTGAGACACACGACAGTTTGTTGAAAAATGGAGGACCCTAAGGCCCAAGACCGAAGTCCAAATGTCTCATTCAAAAAACATTGTGTGTCCTGGAGTGAGAGCCCCTCAGCCTTTCCAAATGATTTCTCTCACTCTCGGGTACACAGCACTGCTCAACCTGTATGACAGAAGTGTCACGTGTGTGTATATATGGTGTTTACACCCAGTGGTAAATGTGCAACTGTGTGAGAACGAAGGATTTAGTGTGTGTGCAGTTCATTTATGTCTTTGTACTTATCACTGTGTCAAGGTGGTGTGTGTTGTGAGGAGGACACCCTGATGTCAGCTTAGCAAAGGAAGTGATAACCTCAGTGTGATTTCAGCCTCGAAATCCCTGACAGAGCTCGGCATGAGGTTGGTTCACCTCGAATCAACCTCAGTGCACAAACGAACTACACACAGCTTAACAATTGTATAACCGTAATACTCAACAAAGGTAGCAAACCTTGCCTTCAAGCAATGTGGAACCTTTCTGGAATGCATGCAAATGTGTTTTTAGAGCGGCAGTAATCATAAATTGAAATGTCAATTAAAAACACATGAACTACAACACTGACATGTAGTGCTATTGTCGAGATGCTTTATTTTGAGTACTTTTTCAAAGAACACCACAGGATGACACACACTCGTGTAGTTTCGTTTTTAAGGTCACTCTCTGAGGGTTGGATTCTGGTCATGTCTCGACCTTGTGTGGCATCAAAGGTGTGTTTCGGTGCCCTCTGCAGACAGAGAATGGGTAGAACCAGCAGGTAATATGCTGATGAGTTTCACCTGTGTATAATTACCAGTACCTACTGTACTTTTGAGTGTTCTTTTATGTGCTGACAAACAGAGAGAGCAGGAGAGAGAGAGAGAGAGAGAGAAAGAGAGAGAGAGAGAGAGAGTACAAGAGAGAGAAAGAGCAAGCAATCTGTCAGTCAGTCTTGTGGCTGTGTGTGAATAATATTCAGTTAAATTTTATTCTCACTCTGAGAAACACATGATAGCTTAAATATTTACTAAAAATTATACTCTTTGCTTACTGGCCTCTCTTTGAATACACAAATAGGTGCAGGTCAATACATACAGATAAAACTCATCACGTTACCAGCTGGTTCTACCTGACCCTTTCTCCGTCACTAGAGGGTGCTCAATCATGCCCATATTGTTACACCCGGTTACGGTAGAACTGTGATGTGTTCTCTAATGAATCTTATTTATTCTCACCTGTTCTCTGTCTAACCTTGAATGGTTTGTTATGTTTAATTTTTTTACTCTGTTTCTGTTACAATTTCACAAAGCCTTCAGCTTTTTTCAAGACAGTTGAGGAGTCCACTTGCAAAATCTGCTAAGTCAAGTTTTGTAAAAAAAATATATATATTTTTTTTCCTTAGCTTCTTTTTCAGGCACCTGCACATGTCCCACTGATAGCTCCATTTTCAAAACCTGCTAACTCATGTTATAAATTGTAGCACAAGACGTGAAACTTAAAAAAGAAAAAATCTGATTTTCCATAAAAACTGACCAAGTTGACTTAGCAAGTTTGCAAATGGACTCCTTAATTTCTGTAAGAGATATTACACATATCTTTATATTTTAAAATGCAGGCGCTGTTAGCTACTGATTGTGTACTTCATTTTATTTTGTAATGTGTAGTGCAGAACACATCCAAACATGCCTTAGTCGACTAATACCCACTTTGCTGTGAATGGATACATATGGTAAAGGACTCCATGGCAGGTTTTTTGATTTGGCATTGTAAGAAAGCACTCAATTAGTCAATTAAAAATATTATTAATTTGAACATTTTAAGCGACCCAAAGCTTAGAAAAAACTTGAGGTATTCTTCTCATTTAATTTATTTATTGAATTACCATAATTATTTGAGTTTCTTACTTCCTAAAACCTTATATGGAAAAATGCAAAGTTAAAATCATGAGATGGTTGTCATGGGAGCAGGGACCATAACCTTGGGTCCACCATTTTTCATTTTGCACCAATAGCAAAGCACTTGAAAATTATGTACTCATATTCTAACTAGAATTAAAATAATTCATACAAGTAGAAAGACGGATCTTCCCACCGGCACATGAAGGCAGCACACCACCACTGCAGCGTCGTGATTACAACTCGGAAACCTGAACTTGTCTATGAGGAAAATATCCTAGAGCAGGCATTAATACCATAGAACTTACATGTTACCTATTTGGTAGAGTGGAAGTTTAGTTTCCTTTCAAAAATAAAATAAACCTATTGTCCATGATGTCTTTGGATTGTAAGAGGAAACTGGAGCTCTTGGAGGAAACCCACACAGACACAAGAAGAGCATGCCAAACTTTACGCAGAAAGGCTCTGCTGACCACTGCATGAATCTTCCTAAAGTTTTATAATGCATCGCAAATTCATTAAATAAACATTAACTGAGAAAACGGCTTAACAGATTGACACAAAATATGTGTGACACCCGAACACCTGTCCCTAAAACATCAAAGGCTGTGAAATTCAGCAATATTGTCACTTCTGAGTGCGCACAATTTGTTTTATGATATTGTACTATTCCAAGCTGAGCGGCACAGCTGAACACTCCAGCAAACATCAGCACCAAGCCTTTTGTCATGCTAAACGCACATCGAATAAACGCTTTGTGCACATTAAAGCAGCAAACAGGGAAAACGCACACCTGATAAACAGAACGAGACGATTGCTGAGGTTTTGTCCACGCTTGAACGAGCAGGCCTCGAACCGGAATAATGACAGGCAGCAGTTCGCCCCTTTTCTGTACTCGGACATAAAAAGGGTCTGGTTTAATGAAGCTGTTGGTCCTCAGCTCTGCTGGACTCCTTGCTTTTGTCTCTTTTCTGCTTCTAACTGTACATTCTGGACGTCTAATTAGAGGCTTTGCTAAAGACAGATGTTCTCGTATGGACAACTGCCACTGTCTCCCTTATTTGCATTTCTTCTGAATCAGTAGGACACTGTGCTTTTTTTAGATCAGCCTACGAAGAAGAACTTGAATGTGCATCAATCTTTAGCATAATGTTCCACAAAACCGGTGGAGAAAACCTGATTCAATGTTTTTCATGAATAGCTACAGCAATTCTGCATGGAGACGCTCATCTACAGCTGCCATGTATCTGGATAAGTCCATCCAGATAGAGAAAAAGTTTCAAAAGTTTCTTCAAGAGGTTGTTCTGGTTATTGTGTAAAGTTTTCTGGCTCATGAAAAAGATTTTCATTTTCTGGTAAGTGTTCCTCAGAATTCTCAGGAGTTTAATGTAAGAAATTTTATATTTTTTATTTCCTAAGGATTCCTGAGAGCTCATAATCCAAATAATAAAACATTACCGACCACACGTGTTACTGGATGTGGTAAATTTGTGATATCCTTATAAGCACTGTGGATGGCATGTTGGCCTAGTGGTTAGCACACCCGCCTCACAGCAAGAAGGTCCTGGGTTCAAGACCCAGGCTTGGAAAGGGCGTTTCTGTGTGAAGTTTGTAAGTTGTCCCCGTGCTTGCCTGGGTTTCCTCTGGGTACTCTGTTTCTCCCACACTCAGGATATTCAGATTAGGCTACTTGGCCGTTCCAAGTGTGCGTGTATGTGAGTGTAATGGGCTGGCAAGCTGTTCAAGGTGTACTCCGACTTCGCCCAGAGTTGTCTGAGATTGGCTTATGCTTTCAACGACCCTAGTATGGGTAAAAGGATAATAACTGAAGGAATGAATGGAGAAAATATTTATGCGGCCATAAAATGAGTTATTAGGTTGTGAAGTTGCTCATACAGATTATGTCTTTTATTGATGTCAAAACAGCCACAAATAAATGGAAGGCTAATGCTAGCTGAGCGTCTGATGCCTTACACGTTCTGAAGCTTCGAAAGCCTTTGAAAACCTATGTGAGAAAGCAGTTTTGGACTCACCACTGGTTGCATGGGTCTTGTTCCAGTTTATGCCCTACTGTCTGGTGTCCTGTGCACATAGCTGCATATGATTACTGTATAGCTGTTTGGGACTCTGACATATGCTATAACAGATGCTCTTATGAGACATTTATAGAAGCGATGAAATGATGCAGAGCTTAAGTAGAGACGTCTGTAAAAGAGTAACCCCAAAGCTAACATCCAGCACTGACGCTGCCTTCATGTTCCATTAGAGTAGATTAGTCCCTCATCAAATCAATTTCTCTCTTTTTTTTTCTTCGGAACAAACTGAAGGTAAACAGAACAGAGCTGTACATATGCCCGGTCTCTCTCTCTCTCTCTCCCTACTAAAATCTTCTTCTTTCTAATTCAATGTCTTATATAAGACCCATGTAGGATGGATTAGTGTGTAGAGGAAGTCCAGGCAGGAACGGCGGAGATATGAGCTTTTACCGGGGTGCAAATCAACACATTTGTCACAGGGATTCTGTACTTTCTTTGTTAGCCACCACACCAGAAGAAGACAGAGAGAGCCGAGCCCTCGAACATGGCTGTCAGCGAGAGGAGAGTTTATTCAGAGAGTGCAACTGAGCTGGGCTGGATGACTTGTTTACCCTGAAGATACTTTTATTTTCCAACAAATACTCCACAGCTCATGTTCCTTTTCTTTTTTCTGAGAGCAGCCTGGTGTTGGTCATGGTTCAGTGAGCAATTTCTTTGGCAGCAATGCCCAAACATAAAGGCAATCCTTGGCAATATTGTCTGTTTGCTGCAGGCTAAATGAACTCATCTTCCAACGCACTATTATACACAATCCAATATACACCTTAAACCAGCAGCTAGCATATTAGCCAGCACACTGACTTGTATTAGATTAAAGCACATACAGGTATGATGTACGGAATAACGCTTGAACCATACTGTTACATGAAAGTAATCAATGATGCCATGGTGTGATGTATCCTCAACCTGATTATTCTTCAGCACATTGCAAAGTGTGTGGGTTTTCTCCTCAATACCCAGTGACCGGAGTGTTCTATTTCTCTGTATGACTTAATTGGTCAATGCTTACATTTTATTAATTAAAGAATGGTATATAATATTCAGTTATTTTTGCGAAAGAAAAGATCCATTTATGCATTCATTCATTCATCCATTCATTTCCCAAACTGCTTAATCCTATAGGGTCACAGGGAGGCTCCAACCTCTCTCAGTTGACTTTGGGTGAAGGCAGAGTTGTCCATGAACTGCACTCCCAAGACACACAATCACTCACACCCACACCTACATCTTGGGGTAATATAGGAAAAAAAAAAACAGTCAGCCTAATATATATATATCTTTGGATTGTTGGAGAAACCTGAAGTACCTTGAGGAAAAAACATGCAAACTCCACACCCAAGACTTGAACCCTGGACCTTCTTGCTGCAAGGCGGATGTGTTAACCACTTTGCCTCTGTGCATTATCTTGTAAAACAAGTTAGTTATTGATTTCACTATTTTACCCAACACTGAACGAGTTCATGAACCAGATCCATTCTTGATTCCTTGACACTTGGTGTCAGCTAGAAAACCAGCCTTTTTCCACCAGTTTTGTGTGGAGCCCCTGTAATTACCCCCACCAAGAAGGTTACATTTTACCCTCAGGTTGTGCATTTGATTGTTAGCAGGATTACACAAAAAAGTTATCTGCGGATTTTCATGAAATTTCTACCAGAGGCGGGGCACTGGGCAAGGAAGACACCATTCAATTCATTTTGGAGATCATTCGGATGAAATTTTTAAAAATTCTTCTTTTAGGGATTCTTTAACATTGTGAGATGTTAGGGGTTAGGGTTTCCTCTGGGTACTCTGGTTTCCTCCCATGATCCAGACATGCACATTTGGCTAACTCACTGTTTCAAACTGCTCCTGTGAATGTAAATGGTCGTGTGTTGGCCCTGCTATAGACTGCCGAGCTATTCATGTTGTACCCTGCTTTTTTGCCCAGAAGTGGCTGAAATAGGATCCAACCTACTGCAACCTGAGTTGCAGTTTGGCCGTTTGGCAAGTGAATGAAGTTTCTACATAACTCTGCTTTAATATACACCCATAATTTGACTTGCAGGCCGAAATTCTGCCAAAGCTGGTTGTTTTCGGACCAATCAGAATGGCGAATTCAGTATCACTGCAGTATGAACATATGTAATGACTGATTCCCTAATTTGAAATGTTAAATCAGTGCTGGCTGCATTCACACCCTTTATTATAGCGATGAAGACAGGTTCTGTTTCTGAAACAGCCGTGACCTTTTTTGGATAAAATATTCAGCCGATCTTTTGTAGTTTTACACTGCTGTCAGCTTTGGCCATGAACATGTTTCAGCCAGCTGGCGCACTCCGGAGAAGGCTGGCTATTTTTTGATATGTAGATCAAACACTTGTCAATATGCAACAGGGTGCTTTGTGATGCCAGGCACTGTTTCAGCAGTCTGTCTGGCAGATTGGACATTTCAAAATCCTTCTGAGCTCATACTGTAAATTAAAAAGTTCCTCATTAAGTAGTTGTATTGTATACGTAATTTAAAGGAAAAGTTGGGAATAAAAAAAAACAAAAAAAAGCTAGTGTTTCCCCACTTAATCTTGTGTCACTATTAAGAAGAGAAAAACCAAACCAATAGCTGAAGCCTGAGGGAATGGAGAACAGAAGAGAGGCTGATTAGTCGCTGTGATTAGTTACCCTGACTGATTACATATTCGTCAATTATCAGCCACCCCGGGCTCCTGGAGCCGAGCCTCACCACCATGGAGGAATCAACTAAGCATCCATGTCAAAGCTGATTTGCAGGATGAGCATCAGGTACAAGAGGTCAGAGAGTTCGCATGACAGTTTCTGTGATCTCATGTATAACATACACATAAGCAAATTCCTAATCATAGGTGCACTGACAGTTACCACGTATTAATGTTTCGTTTAGTTTAATCACTAGTCACTATTCACTATTCTCGTCACGGCCCACAAAATTACACCAAAAAGCAATTAAATGAAGAAAGTTCAATCTTGGTCAAACTTATTGGTGGAACTTATTAACCACTCATTCTCAGATCCTAATGGTAAAGCGTTATTAATTTTAGCAGTACTCCATGGGTAAAACACATACATAAACATTTTACATAAAAGACAGAAGATTTACAGACACGGCTAGTGTTAACTGGAAAATATAAATAAACCCAAAGTGTCTAATTAGTCATGAAAACTTAGAATATTTGATTATTTTAAGGGTTTTTTTTTTGTCTTTTCCATACTGTATATTCAAGAATACGGGTGGGTGGCATGGTTTCATTGTGGAGTTTGCATGTACTACACGTGCTTGCATGGGTTTCCTCCAGGTACTCTAGTTTTCTTTCACAGTCCAAAGACATGCACATTAGGCTAATTGGCTGTACCAAATTGCCCCAAGGCATGATTGTGAGTGTGAATGGTTGTATGTGTGTGTTTGCCCTGCGATGGTCTGGTGAGCTGTCCGGGATGTACCCCACCTTCACACAGAAATGAAAGAAGGAGAAAAACAAGAAGAACGAGAAGCACAAAATAAAAATGAAAAGAAGAAGAGGAAGAGCGACAAGAACAAGAACAGAAGGCGAACGAGAAGAACAAAATAAAGAACAAGAAAAGAATAAAACAAAGAATGAAGATGGAGAACGACAATGAAAAGAGGGAGCAAGAAGGAAAAAATGAAGAAGAATGAAATGAAGAAGTACAACAAGAGCAGGAAGAACACACTCACTCATTCTCACTCATATGCGAAGCTGCTTAATCCGACTAGGTTTGCGGGAAGGCTTTCACTATCACAACTTGAGTGAAAATTACAATCTTTGCAATATTTTCATGAAAAACATGAATCGGTGAGTTCCTTATTATTTGATTCGTCTTTCTTTGCTTTAATGAGAGTGTGCACTTGAGCTGGCACAGACCCAACAAGTTTGCATAAAACCTGATGATTCATTTTAGCTCGAATCCCCTGGAGTGTCGTCTGAACACTTACTACAGTAGAAGAGATGAAGCATGAGGAAACACTGACCTTTTATACAAAGCAGGTAATATGAACAGTATCCCTCTATTCACAGATTCAGACCTAAAAATGGCGTAGAATTTATTTCTAAGATTTATTTATTCTGTATATTCTGTTTATTGTAAAATCATCCCCACAGTGTGAACACCTCTCTTCGTTTTTAAATTATTTATCTGAGTTTTCCAGGCTTTCTCTGTATAAACAAATAAATACATACAAACACTCATCACTCACTCACTCATTTGCCAAGCTGCTTTTTCCGATTAGAGTCGTGGGAATCGAATCGGACCTTCTTGCTGTGAGAAGAACGTGCCACCTATGCCGCCCCAATTACATACAAAAGTAAATAAATATTACAGAACATCGCAAGCTTCTTATAAAAGCAATATCCTTATTAAACTGTCTAAAAGTGTCTTACACCATGGATACTCCACACATATAAATAATATACATGTTTTTTTTATAATTCACTGTTCTTTATAGTTTATATATTTTTTTCTAATAATTTTTCCTTTCATATTTGCTTTGAAAGAGAATTTCGTGATGCGTGCCTAAGACATTTGTGCAGTACTATAAATGCAGTTGTAAATAATGTACATGTGCTCAACCGGGGTGTAAGAAATGGGACCAGAATTTTAGGCCAGTAAAATGCCAGTCTTAGCACTGCATTAGCACTAGACATGGGTCTCGGGAGACATTTTGGCCCAAAGTAGGTTTTAAAATCCCAGTGCAATTGCAAATTTCTAAAAAAAAAAAAAAAAAAAAACACCTGTATTCGCCACTCAACCCAAAGCAGTGCATACATGCTCATTTCTGAGCACAAAAACTGGGCTAAAATAGAACGGAGTGCCTTATACTGAAACAGTGAAAAGGAGCAAAATCAGCAAATTACACTTGTACAAAAATAGAGCCCAGAGAAGTGTTACAACATGATATATTTTGGAGGAAAAAAAGGTCAGCAGTCTGCAGCAACACGTTAAAAAAAACCTTAATACATTGTTCTTCTTACTATTATTATAACTACTACTACTAGTACTACTACTGCTACTAATAATAATCATCATCATTATAATCACCATCAATTTATTATTGAAATTAATTCGGTGGCACGGTGGCGCAGTGGTTAAAAGCAAGAAGGTTCAATTCCCGGGCTCAGGGCGTTTCTGTGTGGAGTTTGCATGCTCTCATGCTTGCATTTCCTCCGGGTACTCCGGTTTCCTGCCACAGTCCAAAAACATGTAGGCTAATTGGTTGTTCCAAATCGCCCCTAGGTGTGAGTGTTGTATGTGTGTTGGTCCTGTGATGCCCTGGCGAGCTGTTCGCCCAGAGTCGGCTGAGAGATCGGTGCCAGCCTCCCCGTGACCATATTAGGGCTGAAGTGACTTAAAAAGTATGAATGAATGAAATGTAAATAATTCACTGTAATTTTTTTTTTTTATTTTTTGTAAAGCCAGGAGGTACTGTATATGATTATGAGAGGAGAGGATCTAAGTCCGGAGCCACAGAAATGTCCTGGGAGTTTGAAAAGAGTTTTAAATAATGCCTCTGGGAATTATGATACTCAGTCTGATTTCGCTGATGCATTTCCTTTTGTTAAGGATATCTGATATGCAGAGTCAGAAGGAATGCACTTTATGTGGTTTGTTAATTGTTTTATTGACTTCCATTATGTTAACCAATCACTGAATATTTTATTGCGTGTTGTGATTTTCTGAAACGTTCCATTAGTGTTCAGTTGTAGGGGTTTGGATGAATCATCACGTTCATATCTGTGTTACCGTAAGGAGTAATCTTGGGCAGAATAAAGCCTCAGTGATTTGAGAAAAGTACAGAAGAACAGTAAGCCCAATGAACTTCATGTATTCTAACTAGGGGCAGCGTGATGGCATAGTGGATATGATCTCTGCCTCACAGCAGGAAGGTCCCGGGCTCGGGTGTTTCTCACCGTGCTTGCATTGGGTTTACTTCGGGTACTCCGATTTCCTTCAACAGTCCAAGGACATATACGTTAGGCTGATTGGTTGTTCTAAATCGCTCTTAGATGTGTGGCTTTCTGTCGGGGGTGTACCCTTGCTCAGTGTTGGCTGAGATAGGCATTAGTATTTTGAGTAAGTGGCTCAGCAAATGAGTGCGTGTGTGAGAATTTTCTCGCTATTGACCTACATTTAGGTTCTTACGTCATGGTCTGGGCTCATACAGACAACTGGCTTGCTTAAATCCACAACAGAAAATTGAGCTTGTGTACAAAACCCCCATGTGGACGAAACCCAAATGTTGTTTGGACTTCCTTATATACCCATATGTATCATATGATATTTTAACTACAGGGTTGAGTTCATCCACCAGCCAAGTATCACAGAAATGTCATACGTTGACATTTTTAATAGTCATTTCACTTTCGTTTGAAATGTTTTTCTACTTTTAAGACATTTGACAGTCACTCTTATGCAGAGTGACTTGATTTGATCATATTTATACAACTGAGCACATGGGGGTTAAGGATCTTGCTAAGAGGTCCGACAGTGGCAGATTGGTGGGACTGGGGCTTGAGTAATCCACTTACCCACTGACCCAGTCCCTTATTTCACTCCATTTGCATGTTTCACTCTTGTGATGACTGTATTTGTAAGCGCCCACTGTGTGATGTATCATCCTGGGCTGTCCTTTTATTGGTGGCTTTATGAAGAGCAGAGCTGACATGCTAAGATTTTTGTCAGAATTTTTTGCGAGAACTTTGTTGTAAGCCCTCACTGTTATCAATCACATTAAAGTGGCTCACAGTATTCTGGGATCTAGGAATGCCAACCTCAACTCCGAACAAAAGAATTAATATTTAGATTTAGGCACTGCTTAAAGGTGGAGCTCCTTATAGATATCTACTGATAGGTGTCTGAGGGTAGTGTTATCAACTTCAGCCCTGGAGGAAATTAATAATTAAATCTCCCAACTACAGTCTGGAGCGAAAGCAGAAAAGGTTAACACTAGGTTTTCTTCACTGTCTTTCATTAACTGATTTCCTTTTCATTTGTATCACCTGTCTAGTTAGTTTAATTATCCGTTTAACAAGTTCATGTTCCGTGCTCCCTTTCATGTTTGGTGACGTTTTGCTGAACCGATAGTTTGTCTGCCCACTTGAGACAGATTGTGTGTTCATTATTCAGTGCAAGTCTGAGCACTGGTGTATGAGTGTCTATTTTTTGGGTTTCAGTTTTGTCATGAATTTATCTGTTTTTTTATTATTATTATTATTGCTGGCCATCATCAGTGACATATAACAGCCAAGAAGCATCAGCTCAGCAATGCAGCAGCCTTATTGGGCTTCCTGTGGCACAGACACAGGACAACCATCCGTGTCATTTTCCATGCCTGTGGGGCTCCGATCAGCAGCTCTGTTACAATGTGCAGTTATTGTATGACAGAAAAATCTTCAACTACATGACACAAGTGAGCCACCAATGGCATTGATACAACAAAATATATTTCCAATACATTTCAATCCTCAAATGATTTTTTTTATTTTACAGTGAGTTCATGCAGCAGATCACTTTTCCTCCAAATTACTCCATGTTTCAATGGTTTCAGGGTCTAGTAAAGACAAATAGTGTAATTTGAGTTTAATAAGCAGAAACACGTACACCCATTTGACTTACCTCAAAGAGCCGAAGTACGTTGGCCACCATGATGGAGACAGAGCTGGCTGATGCCCCGATCACACCCACCACACGCTCCGGCTTGCGTATGATTGGTTGCTCCCCATTGGAGCACCGGATATCAGATGTATCTTTCTGAATAAGTGCCTGGACAAATGTGAGCGACTGCTCCAGTGCGTACGTGTCTCGTGAGCACGTGTCCAAAATCCGTGCACCCAGTGTGATGTTAGGCAGCAGCTCAGGGTCACTGTTGATTTGGTCCAGTGCATACAACATGGCTTCCATACGATGGATTCCTTTTTCTTTTTTAATCTCACCACATGCTTGACCCAAGGGGCCTTTGGAGTGCATGGGAAAGAGCCCACCAAGTGTGATGTCCCCGGGAATTTTGATTGAATGAGGGTGCGAGTGCTGGTGCGCCATTAAAGCTGGGTTGATCCACACACAGAAGATCCACAGGAGACATGGCCATGCAGGTGAGTGCCAACTGGTCCCACTTGGGTGCAGTCTGAAATCTAATAATAGGGACGGTGGGGAGTGGGACGCCATTTGGGTTTTACAGCAAGTGCTCATCCACGACCCAAAGAACCTGTCAATGATATAACAAAAATGAGTTGTATTTTTCATCATGAGCACGCCACATCATTCCTATCAAGAATTCGAGCCAAGCTTCTGCTAAAACCACTTGCTTATCTGTTATAAAAACATATTAATCTGATTGGAACATCCTCATGGCAGCATCATAACACCCTTTCGCACATTCACAGTAAGCCGTGCATGAAATTGGGAAGCAATTGAGGTGACCCGGTAAAACAGGATGATAGGAGCTATTCTGCAGCCTACAGATTGCAGGTATGTCCTCCAGCCGCCAGACTGCTATCAGCAGGTTAGTCTGAATGAATGGAGAGCATTATGGGATGGCAGATGGCAGAGCGTTGGGGAGCAGAGGTAAACATTCTCGTCTGATTTAGAGTGATGGCAAGGCCAGGTGCACAGCGACTGCTTTTCACCGAGGTTTACAGAGTCGCAGTATCGACTGGGTGTAAATGAAAGAGGAGGGCAGACAACACGAAAGAGGAAGGAGCATGGAGGCCAAGAAATTGACAGATAGTGAAGAAAAGAGACTGATAAAAGGAAAGAAATAATGGCGGATTTTAAAGAATTTACTGGATGTACACCAGATGGAACATTACAGAGCTAAAAAAGTAAAGACCTAAAAGCAGAAGGGTCTAATAAACAATAAAATATCTTTATTTAAT
The DNA here is from genome assembly GCA_039654305.1 of Porochilus rendahli. NCBI lineage: Eukaryota > Metazoa > Chordata > Actinopteri > Siluriformes > Plotosidae > Porochilus > Porochilus rendahli. Next base: position 3,947,133 of record JBCNYG010000015.1, on the reverse strand, counting down.
GAGAAGAGGAATGAAGGTGTTAAATAATATGGTGTGAAAATTTATCCAGGCATAAATGGATAAATAGATGGACGGATGGATGGATGGACAGATAAACAGATGGATAGACAGATGTCAAAAAAACAGTAGGTTAGACAGACAAGATGCAATAATGACTAAATTGGATTAACCAAAGAAGTTATAAGGATGGGTGGAGTAGGTATATATGTAAATATGCATGTATGCATACATAAGAGATGGATGGATAGATGAATAAACAGATACCATAAAAAGGACAGACACAGAGATAGATAGATGTACGGTATAGATATGTAGGTATATATGGATGACTGGAATGAGTGGAAAGATGTACGATAATGATAAATACATTTCGTTACCGTGAGTGTGTTAGTGTGTTACCGTGTGTGTTACTGTAAGTGTGTGTTAGAGTGTGTTACCGTGAGTGTGTGTTAGAGTGTGTTACTGTGAGTAATGTGTGTATTAAGGTGGAACGATGTCAGCGGTTTTTGGCTGGTTGCTGCAAGGTGGAGTTTTTAGACTTTGTATTCCCAGCAGGAACCCAGCGCTTCCTTGCACTTCTGCACATGTTGGGCTTTGATAGCATTTGCAGTAAGCAGAGAATATTACGTTTGTCAGCAAAACCAAATCTCCCCACTATTATCACATTTTCCACTACTCGGGTTCTCAGCCTTGCTGGCCAGGCTGCTTTCTCATCACACAGCTGAAACACGTCAAATTGAAAAATCTAATATGAAAATTGTCCAGTATTACGTCTGCTTTACTCTCATTTGCAATATCTGCAATGTCATATTGGAGCTATGTTGGGTGCATGGGCTTGGTATCAGTGTGTGTGTGTGTTTGTGTGTTGATGTGTTGATGTTTTCAGGACAGAGAAATCTGCCATCGTTTGCACGAGTTTTAAAACATTCCATGCTATAATACAAGCTAATTGTTAAGAAAGAGGTTCCCTGCGAAGGGGCGTAATTTAATTCTACCAACTGGCAGAAACTCACAACCAGACACTAATGCGAGGAGACGCGAGTCAAGCGTGCACTCTAGCAAATATGATTTTGCTGCTGATGGAAGATCGCTCGGAGCTCCTAAACATAATGCGAGGCTCCAAAGATGCAAAGCGAGGGTTAGAACAGTCTGAATATTGACTGGGTTACAATCCATTCATTACACGGGAGAAGTACGCACTGCACTGTCTTCTCCATAGCCTTCTCTGACAAGCTTTTAGACAGGCCCTTAGACATAAAATATATAGTCGTTCAGTCTTGATTTGAACGCCAAAACCATCAACAAGCTAGTAATCAATGGCACCATCATTATCATTGTCAAATTGAAGTGGCTTTCATTCCATATAAACACTATATGATGAAGACCAGCGTTTACATTCATGACAGCCAGAAGTCAATAATAGTGGTAACCGTCAATAATACGGTTATGGAAGAGCGCCAAGCTTTAGAACATATTTCAGGCTGATCCATCAAAACCTTTCTCCCGTTCCATTAATAAATACAATTACCTACAGCTTTTCAGGACTGTAGGAAGAACGATCAATGTGGAAACCTAGTTATCAGCTCAGACTTGTCTACGCTCAGTTTGAGTCAACTTCCTATTCCTCACTTTCCTTTGCTTTTTCTTTGTATGCACTATATATAAAATCTGCATGTGTAGAAAGATGTTCAGGCCTGATAAAATGTTGTTGTTTATTTTAAGAAAGTCAACAGGAAATTGTGGGTTTCACCTGATGAATTAGAATGCCGTTCATTTTTTGCACGTTGGGCCTAATGAATATGCAAATTAGTGTGATTCTACCTGCAAGAGCAAACGTGTGATTTACTACACCTGAAAGTCATTAAAGCCCCTTTCACAAACAACCAGCTTTTTTTGGATTTGAAAACTGCGTAGTTGCGTTCTCGTATACAAGGTGTTGTAGGTTGGGTCAGGAAGTCTAACCGTACAATGGTTATATGAAAATAATATGTTGCAAGACCAAAACAAATCCTTGTATGATATTCCTGTTATACTCCATCATCACACATATGCTCAACTCAACACCATCGTAAAAATGTCATATACACAATAGGGTACATAATACCCTTAATTCACCAGCTAATCGACTCATCGTCTAGTCATCTACCTTTACCGTTAGTGAGGGATGTAATTGTATGTATATTTGAGGATAAAATGGCTGTGGTGCAGAAAAAGACACCGGCTAAACAAGCCCAGCATTAATATGTATGGAAGTCTGATGATGAAACACCATCTTCGCCCTGGAGTTTTACAGCTGTGGAAACCTTTGTAATCATCAATCATCTGAAAATGAAACACTTGCTGCCAACAGCTAGTGATAGCAGGAATGCTAACACCTGTGGGCAATGCACTGCACAGAGGCAGACTAGCATTAGAGATTTTTTGCTGGTTGTGTCTTACATATGTGTTACATAGCGACTAGTTGATTACTGCTTTGATAAACTTGTCAACTAGTAAAAATTGGTAGTTGTAAAGCCCCAAGTATAGAAGGAAGTTACACTGAGCAATTATAGAACTATTGTAAGAAAACGGTACAATTCTGAGTGCATCAGATATGCACGTATCATAATATTACACATTAACATCGAAGACATTAAACAGCAGATCTAAGAAATGAACCAGACCTCAGGAATTACCTGTCAGATGGATTTTTTAAAAATATCTTTATGTTTATAAGTTTTAAAAGTGGGATGGCACGGTGGCGTAGTGGTTAGCACGTCCGCCTCACAGCAAGAAGGTCCTGGGTTCGATTCCCAGTGGCTGTTCCAAATCACTCCTAGGTGTGAGTGTGTGTGTAAGTGCGAATGGTTGTGTGAGTGTTGGCCCTGCGATGGCCTGGTGAGCTTTCCAGGAGGTGTACCCTGCCCTCATCCAGAGTCAGCTGAGATGGGTGGAAGCCTTCCCATGACCCTAATTAGGATTAAGCGGCTTAGAAAGTGAATGGATGAATGATGAGGTTTATAAGAGTCCGAAGAATGACGATGATTATGATGTTGATGATGATGCTTATGTGGGTTTTGTGATGCAACATTTCTATCATGCTCTCCTCAATTGGGACTCCGCCCACATTTACAGACATGGTAGTGTAATAGTTGATGGTGTGATGAGGATTAAAATGATTTAAATCATGTGCCATGACAGCTGGTCACCAAACCTCAGAAGAATTGAACAGTTTCATGGGAGAATTGAGCAACTAACAGCACTGATCAAAACATAAACTGGAGGAATATCTTCTGAAAGAACAGTGTGAGTAGAAACTACTGTAAGTAAACACCCTCGTCGAGCCCGGGACTTGACCCCAAGAACTTCTTGTTGTGAGGTGAAAGTGCTAACCACTACGTCACCGTGCCGCCTCTTTTTTCTCATGCATCTCTATTCAATTTCACACTTTTTAGGTTTTTATTTATTTTCTATAAATAAAATAAAGCACTTTCAAAATCATGAAATGTGCTATATAAGAAAGTATAGATAAAAAAGTCGCCCGTCAGAGATTTGATCTATGGCACCTCACAACACACCTGATGTAATCAGCAGCTGTGAGAACAAAACGGATCTGGAACGAGGCCTTTGAGAACGGTGCTGAGGACCTCACAGCTAATAGACTCTGAAATTTATAAAGCGAACCTGCTCATAGCTCACACGCTTTGATTCGATGGTGTCTTCCCCAGATGATGCATTAATTCAGGATTATATGACATTCTGCTCAGTAGCTGTTTCAGAAATGTGGCTTGTTCATCCATCCTCCTCCTTCTACAATCAACAAAAGTTTCACACCGTGTCAAATGCAGGATGTGGCTGCATTCAGAAATAGCTTCACATCTACAGTGGCCCAGAAAAGGAAATAATAAAATAAAGCAATGGGCCCTGAATAAATACAGTAACCATGAGGAATGGTTTGTGCTTTTTTGTTTTCGGAACAGACTTTCTGGAATGGTGGGTTCAGCGGAATGAGAAAAGTGCCCAAAGGCTTTTAGTTGGAATCTTCAAGCGAATCTTCAAAACACATCCGTCGTCAAATTTAGTGGAAAGACTTTACAAATTCATGTTGTGTTGAAGATGGATTTCTCCAGACAGATGTTGGAAACTTAAAAAAAATATATTTAAGATGTGTGATGCCCACTCACTCTCACACAGTAACTCATTTGCCAAACCGCTTCATCTTATTACGGTCGCGGTGAGGCTTAGCCGACACTGGGTGAAGGCAGGTTACACCCTGAACAGCTCGTCAGATCATTGCAGGGCTACACATACAATCATGCACACTCACACACAGGGTCAGTTTAAAACAGCCAGTTAGCTTAATGTGCACTTAAGTACTTGGAGGAAACCCACACACACACGGGAAGTACACGGGAAGTACATGCAAACTCCACACAGGCCCAGGACTCCAATCCAGGACCTTCTTGCTGTGAGGTGGACATGCTAACCACTATGCCACCGTGCCGTCCTGCATATTTTATCCTTATTTCTATAATATATCAATTATAAGGAGGACACATCACATAAACATGGATTTTAAAAATACTAATTAGGTGGTGTAGGGGTTAGCTCATCTGTAGCGAATCAAGAATATTCTGGGTTCAAGACTCCGGCTCAGGCATTTGTGTGTAAAGTCTACATGTTGTTACCATGTTTGTGTGGGTTTCCTCTAGGTACTCAGGTTTCCTTGCACAGTCCAAAAAATTCACGTTAGGCTAATTGGCTGTTCCAAGTTTCCTCTGAGTGAGAGTGCTAATGTTTGTGTGTGTTTAACACCACTTTTACATCACACACCCCTTAAATGTCTTTTATTTTAGTCAATGAATTTTATTCGTTATTTCTAAGTCATTTATTCATTCATTTTCTAAGCCTCTTAGAAAATCTTTTGGACTGTAGGAGTAAAACGGAGTACCGGTTGAAACCCACGCAAGCACTTGGAGAACATGTAAACTCCAAAGAGAAACACCCCGAGCTGGGAAATTATTTCTAACTGCACAAAAAATTTAATTCTTATCCTGAAAATTCGCCAGGAACCACTAACAGATTCTAAATAAAGGTAAAGGCGATGTGGACTTATGTGGCCCCATGCATGACCCTGATAACCCACAGATTCATGAAAAATTTGAAAACTAAATCTTAATACAATCATCTTTAAAGTGCTTATCATGCAACAAGGCACGGATTTTAGGATTATGATGGCATCATATGTATGTCTCCTATTAATCATACAAATACACTGAGGGAGCTAAGTAAAAATTCAAGTACAGTAACAGTTAAAAGTTTGGACACACCTTCTACTTCAGTTAGAATGTGAATGAGAAGGAGTGTGTCCAGACCTTCGACTGGTTCTGTATGTTATAGCAGCTGTTATAAACAATAGTTCCATCACTAGGTTCGGATTTTTCCTTCCCTTGAAGTTATGCTGTAATCCATGTTATGTACCCATAACTCTGAAGAACTTTCTGCAGTCAAAGCTGTGATGAGTGAGCAATGGGGCGCTCATTCAATTCGGATGCAAGGTAGACTATGTAGTATGCAACGGATTATCAACACCTTGAAATCACTAAATGCAAACTTCCAACTAATTACTATTCAATTCACTTTCTCCAGTTGGCATTTCTACGTCAGCTTCAGCGTCAGAGCTGTCTACTTTTGTATCTTTTACACATTTTTCAGCGTACGGGTCATAAGCTTTGTGTAATGACCGAAAGAACAGGATCGCAGATGAAATGACATTCCTTTGCAGGTGCTCCCTCAGAGAGGGTTAGGAGCTCAGCCATACAGGAGGAGCTCAGAGTAGAACCGCTGCTCCTCCGTGATGAGGAGCCAGTTGAGGTGGCTCGCACATCTGGTTTAAATGCCTCCTGACCGCTTCCCTGGTGTGGTGTTTCAGCCATATCCAACCAGGAACAGACCCCGGGGTTGACCCAGAACACACTGGAAGGACTGTCTCTAGGCTGGCCTGGGAACCCCTCAGTGTCGGTGTTCCAGCTGAAAAGTGGTTGGGAAGAGGGACATCTGTACCTCACTGCTTAAGCTGCTCCTCCCCTGACCCGACCCCAGACCAAGCGGAAAAAGATGATGATGATGACAGGTCATGAATGTTTTTCTGGTTCAGTGGGTTGTGAACCCTCGTGTAGTGGCCATGGTATCATGGCAGACTATCTAAAAAGTCATGATATGACATGCTGACAGTGTTCTTCTGAGAGTTTGTCTGGTCTGCTACCATGTTTCCTTCTGTTTATCCTCCCCTGGTGTTCCATGAAGCTTTATGGCATCACAGATGTAGTGGATCCTAGCAATTGACACACCAAGCATGCTTGCTAACTCCTGTCTGCACACTGAAACATTTTCTGGATGTATGTGAACCAAGTATTCGAATGAGACTTTGCGTTTACTGTTTTGCCCAGCATAATGTCTCTGTGGTTTAGTACAAATACGGTTTCCAAAAAGTAGTCATTGAGCTATAAAATCAGGAAGTCCATAAAAGTTCTCACGCAGCAGTGCCCTTGAATCGGCATCGACTTTACCAGAACACTGTTTACAGCACTTACAAAGACGACCTTCTGTTACAGCCCCATGTGTCTTTCTGCTTGTTCCTACATATTCTTCACCCCTCAGTCGTCTACTTGCTTTTATATTACGTTTTTCAGGATGATTCATCACGCTTCCGGTGACAGCTTCATTTAACTTCAGTTACATCATCTTCATGATCTTGTCTAGTTACATCAGAATGAAATTCAGCGTTCTTATTATCAACATTGGCATCCCCAGTGGCAGTAGGTATTCAATCACCTTGACTTAGCTCATAAGTTGCTCTACCTTTGTTATTCTCATCTGTAACCATGTCATCAGTTTCACTTCCAGCGAGATCACACTGGGAACTGTCTTTTAAATCTTATACTCTCAGTTCATCATCATCAGTTTGCATTTGCATTTGCACCACTTCCATAATTTTCTTTGTCTTAACTAAAGGATTTTTATGTAGGAGGTCCACATCTGACAATACAGAAATTATTCCTATAAGTCTTCAGTGCCATATGGGTGTAATGGACCTTAGGCCTACTACCATACATGTAAGCATTGTACATAAACATACACTACGCCTACAGAGTTCCAGATTCGCTTCACACGCGTTGCAAATGTGGGAAATGTTCCACACAGTTCTTGTGTTGGTTGATTGTTCTGAGGTCATAAATATGTATACATACCTCTACTGAATTCATTGATAACTTCCTGAAATGAAACCTTTCTCGCCGCTGCCTTTCCACGTGTTCCCATAGGCGCCATGTTGGATTTTGTTGGTTGTCAGGTTCATGTGTGCAAAACTGTTTTGACAATATGCTGCCATCTATATTATACAAATTACATTCATTTTGGTCTCCCCAATGTCAACGAAAACAGATATTATTATGGACTCTCCACAGACATGTCAAGCTACAAATTCTGGGAGCATGTGGGTTATCAGGTTCATGCGTGGGGCCATCAGACTTGTAAATCCCAGCAGTTTTGCTTCGAGCAGTGAATGATTGAGGTCTTTGGGTATTTAAGGAGAATAAGCACTGTTAAAATCTGTCAACAGATCTGGAGTTGTCACAAGCCAACATGTACAGTGTGACAAAAAATGGTTGTGGTTAGGACAAGGCTTGCATGAATTTTGCATGAGATGTGAATATATTAATACACTCAGCTGTACATCATTCTGGACGTATATTCTGTTTGTCTCTCTATACTCTCATGTATACACACTTCCATGTTAACAGTCAATAGGGATTAATTTTCATAGCCATATTTAGATACGAAATGTCCCACTATGTCTACAAATACTAAAGTGCTGCTCTGTTCATGACCTGCCCTACTTCTAATCAAAGCAAACTCAAACAGTCAGAGCTTGCTTTAATGTTGTGAAGTAATACAGTACATGTAAAGAGTGTAATGAAACCTATTTGTGCTTCTGTAATTCCCATTAACTGGAAACGAGTCCCCAGAGTTCTTACTATCAAGTCAGAGTCACACTTTCCTTTCGCTTTCCCTCTGTCAGGTGCTGAGGCTTACACAGCAAAGGGATTATTGTAATTTTATACATTATTCTAATGGTGTCATCTGTCTCTGTTCATAAAGTATACACAGAAACATTAGAATGCATCAATACATCAGTGAAGTCATGCGCGTTAATAATTAATGCCAAAATATATGGCAAAGAAGGAAAGATGAAAAAGACTTTAATCAAAATGCCTGCTGTGTTAATATGATACGATAAATAAGGAATAAAATGTGACATGTCAGGATGTTACAATAAAATAATCAGTGTGAGGTCTCTAAGATTCAAAATATCAATGTCTCATTGGTTTGGGTGTTTTTGTAGTGAAACAAGTAGACAGAATTATTATTATTATCATTATTATTATTTTTATTATTATTCATTCATTCATCCATTCATTCATTTTCTATGCCTCCTAATCCTAATCAAGGTCATGGGCACCTATCTCAGGCGACTCTGGGCAAAGGCGGGGTGCACCCTGAACAGCTCGCCAGAACATTGCAGGGACAACACACATACAACCATTCACACATACACTTACACCTAGGGGCGATTTGGAACAGCCAGTCAGCCTACTGTGCATGTTTTTGGACTGTGGGAGGAAACCAGAGTATACAGAGGAAACCCACGCAAGCATGGGGAGGACATGCAAGCTCAACACAGAAATGCCTCAAGCCCGGGAATTGAACCCAGGACCTTCTAGCTGCGAGGCGGACGTGCTAACTACTACGCCACCGTTCTGCCTCAAGTTCATTAATTCATTCATTTTCAGAACCGCTTCATCCTAATTAGGGTCGCAGGTAGGCTGGCGCCCATCTCAGTCGACTCTGGGTGAGGACAGGTTACACCCTGGACAGCTCACCAGACTATTATTATTATTATTATTATGATTATTATTATTTTTTTTTTTTTTTTTTTTATGATTATTATTATTATTATTATTATTATTATCATTATTATTATTGGTATTATTAGTATTATTATTAGTAGTAGTATTCATTGATTCATTTGCCATGCTGCTTTACCCTACTGGGGTTGCAGGGAGGCGGGAGCCTTTATCAGCCAGCTCTGAGCAATGGTGGGGTACACCCTGAACAGCTAACCAGACTAATGCAGGACACCACATATACACACCCCTTCACACACACTCACATCTTGGGGCAATTCGGAACAACCAATTAGCCTAATGTGCAATGTTTTTGCACTGTGGAAGGAAATCGGAGTACCCGGAGAAAACCTGCGCAGGGACAGGGGACAACGTGCAAACCCCGCACAGAAATGCCCTAGCCCAGAACCTTCTTGCAGTGGAGCGGACATGCCGATCGCTGCACCACTGTGCCGCCATGACTTATTTCTTTTCTCACAGATGCGCAATGTCCTCTCTTTCAATAACACCATTATATATGAACCATTTACATATGATCAAGTGTAATGTTCACCTCAACATCTTTCACACGACTTTAACTCTCCTGTTTCACAGTTTGTCTTCTATGAATTGGACAAAAAGATGAAAGACCCGGTGTTCCATCACTGCTCTGAGTTTACTGCCTCTGAGGACGTGAGCCTCATTAAGTCCTGATCATTCTGTCCCTAAAGCCAGAACAGGTGCAGTAGGACTTCCTGATCCAGTCCTAAGTGAACATTAGAATTAGATGAAATGACTGGGCTCGGAACATTTGCTGAAGCTTTTCATGCTCTGTAGTCAGGGGTAACACTGGAGTGTATTCGTATCAGATGAAAATGAGTGGTGACAGTTGGAAATTGATTGAACTGACACTTGTTTTACACGATGAAGCATTCATTATACTTCATTAGAATATGCTACATGGGAACTGACTGGTCTGCTAATCTGATTGGTCTGCTATCTAGGAGTTACTAGACATTTTCTTGAGTGGATGCTTGAGCAATCAAGATTTATCAGAGTCACAAAGAGCAGGCAGGGTCATCATTATCACACTTTGTGTGTGTGTGTGTGTGTGTGTGTGTGTGTGTGTGTGTGTGTGTGTGTGTGTGTGTGTGTGTGTGTGTGTGT
>JBCNYG010000015.1:3917715-3928417 GCA_039654305.1 Porochilus rendahli | reverse complement strand
GTCAAGAGTAGGCTGCATAGCCGTCAGCGTGTTTCTGCCCTGTGATGGCCTGGCGAGCTGTCCAGGCCCTTGCCCAGAGTCGGCTGAGATGTACCCTAATATAAATGTAAAAATGTAGATAGACCATAATTAGGAATAAGCGGTTCAGAAAATGAAAGAATGAATAAATGATTTAAACATTACCAATCACACAACATTTTCTGCATGTAGATTGTTTTGTAACAATCTACATGTAACTTATTTTATGAAGTACTAAACTGTAACTACATTTCATTCTTGTTGCTCCAAACAAAATGTGCCGCATATTTTAAAAATTCATTATAGGTGATTATAATATATTTATTTATCTGTCTACCTTTACTCTATGTATGTTGGACATTTATCTGGGTGTCCTGTCTCACAAAAGCAGCTCTGCTGTTCTATGAAAATGACTTGGTCTCAAACAAACTCCCATGTTACTACAGCGTAATGCGATGATAAAGGGGTAGGGTTTTTTGGGAGGATGGGCGCACTACATTACTGACATCTGTAATTTGGATATGTGCATATGCGTTGACACTTTAAAAAAATGTAAAGGCTTAAACTATGCTAAGTGTCTCAAGTCTCATTTTAATGGTTTGTCAGGTATTAACAAATTCAGAAAAGTTATCAGCTATTTATTACAGTTTAAAGCTACACCTTCACTATTACGACTCCTTTAATATTTGCTTAAATATTCTGATCAGACCTTAAATATGTACTTTATTGAACAGGCAAGTACACCTGGAGCGTAAATCTCCGGAGGGTACATGTCAGAAAGTATCAGAGAAAAGGCTAGTATAAGCTGTAAGACCACCTGACCAGTCTACATATAGGTATCCCCATACACAAACTGCAATGCACTTTGCGTTCTGAAACATTTTATAACCAGCATTAACAGTTTCAGCAGTTTGTGCTACAGAAGGTGTTTTTGTGGGAACAGACCAGACACACCAGCCTTCACTTCCGACGTGAAACCAGTAAACCATGACATTCCCGGCAATTCACTGGTTATCCTTGCTTGGACCATCTTTGGTAGGTACCACTGCATACCAGGAACACCCCACAAGACTTGCAGTCGCTCATTCAAATTTAAATAAAAGGTGTGTTCATATGCTTGCCTGGTATTATACATAAACATTTTATAAAGTTTGCATTTTTTATGAGAGTAAATGGGGAGATGTTCATAGGCCATGTTAAGTCATTCCTGGCCTTAAGGCATCATAAACAATCCATTTATTTCTTAACATCATTTGTTTTCTAGTTTTTAATTGACCTGTTAGTTACTATAAGGGCAGCTTTTTTTTCAAAAACAAAGACTGCTTTTCATACGTGTGTGTTGGTTTTTCAGTAAGGAAATAATACAGACATCAAATGTTGAGCTCAACAATTATTCAGCATTTATCATTTATTTATGCAATATACAGTTTGTAATATATTCATTTACATCTATAAAACACTTTCTGTATAAATTATACTAAAGAGAGTAAAGGAAAAAGTACATATGGCCTCTCTCGGAACAAGTACTGTAGTGACAAAAAAAAATTATAATAAAAATAAAAATTACTGGAAAGCTACAGGACAAAATGTGTAACATTAGAGGAATCAGTAGTGTTTTACAGAAGTCCAGAGAGGCCTTGCATTACTGTTATTATTGTGTTCCATTATAACTGGGATTTGGTTTTGTTAATACTACATTTGATTTCTTTGCATCAGAAAATTACAGAAAATTCAGTTAAAATGTGGAACAACGTAAATATGTACCATATGGGTCAATATATGGGCAAAATATGGGTCATTCCTCATCCTTATTTATCCATATTAAAATGGTTAAGTCACTAAAAATGTACATTAGATATATCTCTGAAACACACTGTTTAAATACCAAACTACTGTAGAAAGGTGAGAAAAATATCGGAATGTCAGAAAAGACATTTCATTAATTTGGTCTTGTCGTGCATTTAGACTGGTTCTATGTCTAACTGTGGGATCATGTAATGCATCGCCTCTCTGGAGTCCAATGTGATGATAAACATTCAAACTTTTTTTTTCTCTTTCTTTTTTTTTTATCAAAGTAATTCAAGCTCAACAGATAGAGCACCACAGCTTAGGGATTTCACATTAAGGCCTGCTTAAGCTTGTCTCATTCCTACTCACTTTATATTCAAGCAAAAGCAATCAAACGACTTGGCAGCAAGAAGCTATAAAATACTGTAAAAATGTGCCGCTGGTCAATACGGAATCAATACCAAGTTTAACATCTGTATCAAGCCTGCAATATTCCTATAATATGGCAACGAAGTAAAATGTAAAACACTGTAATAAAATACTGGGTGTCTGGTTTCTTAGAAAGCAGATATAGCCCAAATGGGGATTAGAAATGTGCTGTTCCATATCATGTTGCTATGTAATATTCAATGCACATGAAATTTTTATTATATTTGGGAGATGCTGTTTAGATAAAGACATTTCTATGCGGTAGGATTAAAAAAAACTTCTTTCAAATGGAAATCCAATCAATTAGTTTCAATCTCCATCAAATTTGAAAAGATCTGGGAGCGGAATACATTTAAAATTTAATTAAAGAAATATGAAGAAATTCAGTGTTGTGACAACCTTACAAACTGTGATTTAAGCATTACAATCAGAGAAACCAGATACACAGAAGGTTACTTGAAAAATCCACAATTTCTAATTATATTCAGTGATAAAATTGTTCAACATTTTCACTCTTTACATAAATCCACCATCAACATGCAAGGTATTCCCCACATAAGAATGATGTAACATACCATGTCATCATAATCTGATAATCACCTGTTTCCTCCTTACGTTTAAGCAGGGCACTCTCCACATTATCATTAGTTTTGGGTAAAGTTTTTGTAATTTTGGCATGATGTCCCACGATAACCCTAACCCTTATCATATCTAGTGACCATTCATTGTACCAGCAAAGGCAACAGTGACAAAACAGAGCACAGAAAAAGGCAGTCATAGCCATGCAATTGTCTTCACACAGCAGTCATAGCGAACGGCCATCATCAAAGGTTGAAATAAGAATTCAAATGGCTCGACACAGCGCAGCTTTATGGCACTGCAGGAATACAGTCATTTACCACTTTTTTTTGGTAATATCAGGACTAGTCATGTGCTGATAATCAGATACAATACATACCAGAATATTTAAGTTATTATATTATCAAATTATAAAATCTGTGCACTGTCATGCACAAACCATCCAAAAAGTATCCAGACTTATTAAAATTTGTTTTCATAGTTCATCCATAGTATGATGTTGTTAATGCAATATTAAGATGGTTCAACAAATGGCTTGATATGAAATTGTGATTATGGCTCATCAGGATTTCAACTCGTGCAGAAAATGTCCGACCTGTCATGTCAGTTTAAGTTGAGCTTTCAAAGTTTGGTATGTAAAGACTCGACTACTGGAAACATGACGCTTTGTTTGCTTGGCTTTGGACTTCAATCAGTGTATAATACTGGGGAAAATATTATCTCCAATGTGAACAAAGAGTGTTCATTACAAACAGTCAGTATGGATAGCAATGTGAATATTTCTATGGGTTTACCACTTAAGGCAGACTGATGCTCATGGCGTGAAAGAGGTTCAGTAGAAAGTGCAATCAGGAGTTCTATGTGCCATGCGACTGCCTGCTGATTCCTAAGCTTTAGTGCAATATGACTACAGAATAAAGAAGCACTTCAAGGAGTGAGAGAAGTTTGCAAAGGAGAGCGATGTGACAATGTGCTATCCAAGTAAAAACATGGGTGGAGCAGTGGTTAGTACATTCACCTCACAGAAAAAGGTCCTGGGTTCGATTCCAGCTCGGGCGTTTCTGTGTGGAGTTTGCATGTTCTCCCTGTGCTTGTGTGGGTTTCCTCTGGGTCCACCAGTTTCCTCCCACAGTCCAAAAACATGCACATTAGGCTAAGTGGCTGTTCCAAATCGCCCCTAGGTGTGAGTGTGAATAATTGTGTGTGTGTTGGCCCTGCAATGGCCTGGTGAGCTGTCCAGGGTGTACTCCGCACTCGACCAGAGTCGGCTTAGATGGGTGCCGGCGTCCCCACGACCCTGATTAGGATTAAGCGGCTTAGAAAATGAATTAATATCTCTAGGTGTGATTGTAAGTGTAAATGGTTATGTGTTATTTCGATGGACTAGCGACTAGCGAGCTGTTTAGGGTGTACCTTAAATTGGCTGAGATAGGCTCTGGCCTCTCGGCAACCCTAGTATTTTTTTAGCCATTCATACGCTCCAGATTCTTTCTGAGGTAGATGGCACTTTTTGTGTATTATGTTGATTTCTAGGTTTATAGCATACTAAGTGGACAAAGTCATTGCTTGCTGTGCTTCGGAACTGCTTTTTATCACATTCTGGTCGACTTCCCCTTGCTATATCCCCTTAAGGGAATCCCTGTCACACTCTTAAAGGCTGTTTCAATACTTTATCAGCTCAAGTGAAGTTTGTTAGATAACCCCTTAACGGTTCAATTGACCGAGTCAACATGACTATGGACTTCAGCAGCATTACTTTTTCCAGAAGGCATTGCAATGCAGCATGATTTAATTTAAGGCAGTGAGGAAAATAGTGACTGGAGGATTGGGTTTGTAAATGTAAGCAGGTGAAATGAAATTTCAGGAATCAAATAGGATTTTACTGCATTCAGGTGGGAGGTTTTCTATCGTTTATTACCATTATGGTATCACCTATTCCATTTTCACTTACAGGGTTATTGATCAAGCCCCAGCACTGCAAAGCTACCACTCTTGGGCCCTTAAAAAAGTCCATACCTTTCTGTTCTCCAGGAACTCTGTATCATGGCTGACCCCAAATTCCCACAAGCTGGGACAATGCGAAGAACAGAATTTCACTGTGCTGTAACATACATGTGACAAGTTTAGCTTTTTCCTCTTTAATCTACATGCTGAACTACTACCTTTACCTTGTTCTGAAAGGTAGAAGGCATAACATCTCTGACTGAGTAGTTAGTAAGCAATATGTATTAGGATCATGCTAAGTGTTGAAGAAGGTTGAAGAGCTGAACAACCTGGTCCCCGCAGTCAATGATACAGCTGCCCCCCAACGCATCCTGAGGCAGCACTTCGCTATCAGAGATGCAGTGCTGTGAAAGCACTCACTGATGTCAACCACTTGGGTTGAGGACAGATGGCAAGAACAGTGGAGAACATCAGATACCAAATTGTACAACTTCATTCAGATTTCTCGTTGAAGCCCAGCAGCCACCATCTAGGTCATAAAGTTTGGGTACTACTAAACTGCCTTTGCACTGGCGACAGGAAGACACACTAGTACCTAAAGTACCTTAAGGATCTGTGAAGATCCTGAACTAGCCAATTAGCCTAATGTGCATGTCTTTGGTTCGTGGGAGGAAACTGGATTACCCAGAGAAAACCACGTTAGCACGGGGAGAACAAGAAATTACACACAGAAACACCCTCGCCGAGTTCCAGCCAGGATCTGAAACCAGGACCTTCTTGCTCTGAGGCAGATGTGCTAATCACTATGTTGCCACAACTGAGTATATGATGTGACTACATCTCTCCTAGTGACTGACCTCACCTAGATCAAAAGCTAGCTGATTAGCATGCTAGTATGCCATCATGGTACATTTGTTCATTGGCTGATACATTACACCAACTTACTGGGGGCAAATGGGGCTTGAGAGCTTTGCTCAAAGACCTTATAGCTTGGTCCTGCTGGGATTTGAGAGTGAAGCATTAACCACTAAGCCATCATTGACAACTTCATGCTGGCTGGTTTTCGCACATTGTGCCCAGTATCATTTCCCCTGGAGGGATTCTTTGTTGTCATCTTTAAGCCCATTTCAGTGCTTTATCAGCTCTGTATAAAATTTGGTAAATAATCCCTAGCAGGTTTGACTGATTATATCAATATGACTCTATACTACAAGAGGCAATAAAGCACCACAGTGTGACAGAGCATCTGGGGATGGTGCAAAGATGGCATTGTCAGTAGTGCTGCAGCATCATTGAATGGAGGTGTGGATGGTGTTGGAACAAATAATGATGGGTTGGGGAAGGTGCTGGGGTATGGGGATATGGGATGGCAATGGTGTTGGGGTATTTGTGGTGAGATGACAAGGTTAAAGCATGGAAAGATCATGGCGTTGAGGCATTTAGGGAGGGGTGGAGGCAGATTTGGTGCATTTACAGAAATTTGTGCATGCAGAGTGCACAGTGTGGGGCATGGTATTTAGGTATGGTGTTTCAAGAGTGTTTTAGGCTGGGACAAGGTTGGGTGTGTGGATGGTGTTGGTTTATCTGACTGTGGAATGCTTGGAATTGTAGACAGATATTTTATTGGAAAGCACATTTTAAGCCTCGCTATAGCCAGAGGAGACCAATTCACAAACTCTGAGTGATTATTAGAGTAACTGTGAATGTCAAGACCACAGCTTTATTGGTAAAGCTCAATTTTTCAGCACGCCATTTAACTTCTGACACTTTCTCTACAAATATATTAGGTGTTGGGTTGACGCCTTGAACAGCACATCCCGAAAACTTCCAATAGGGTTAAGATCAGGACTCTGGGGTGCCAATAAATAGGTGAAAATGATTTTGAGAAAAAACATACAGGTTGGGCCAACCACTTCTGATTTACAAATACATATATGAACACTTATATCCCTAAACTAACCGAAGCACCGACTCCACAGAGAAATGCGGGAATAAATACAAATAAAGGAAACACAGATTGTGTGGTGTGGTATTTCTCTAATTTATATGAAAAAAAATTCTAATTTCATGAAATCAGAGTATACTGTTCTTCACTAGAGATAGACGTAAGAAAAATCGAATGTACACAATGTGCATGATATTTCCAGAAAAACAGGACCAAGGATCAAGTTAAAGTCAGGGGTTCGTTGATTGTATCACTATCACTCTAAACTATAGATCACCAAAATCTGACACAGCATCTGGGGGTGGTGTGAGAACAGTGTTAAGGCATACAAGCATTCAATATCAGTGGTGTCATGGTATATGTGAATGGAGGTGTCGATGATGTCGGATCAAACAATGATGGGGTTGTGAAAGTACCGGAGCATGAGGAGATGGGATGGTGACAGTTCCCTACCAGTCACATATTACACATAAAATCACACGAGAAGATTTATGATTTTTTTTTTTTTTTGTTAGTATGTCTCAGTTATCATCAGAAATTTTCCACAGAAGTTTCATTAGGGTTTGTTTTCTAAAATTAGACAACAAGACCAGATAAAGATAGACAGAGTGAAGGAAGGGCAGATATAAACCTCTTCAGGGATAGATAAAGGAAAAGTGGGTTATTTCTGATCTTATTTGTCTTATCAGAATTGAGCTCAATAATGTGAGCTTATGGTTTATGAGACCAAGACATAGCACTCAGTGTGATGTCAGCCTGTCTACTTGTTCCTGTTGAGCACTGTGTGTCCATTGGTAAAGGTGACATCTATAAAAATTAATATATTGCATGAAACATTATTTATAAGTCATATGGAGAATCCTGGGCAGCAGAGTGGCTAGCATTTACCTTACATTAACTGACACTCTTATCCAGAGCAACTTACAATTAATATTTTTCTATAAAACTGGGCAATTAAGGGTTAAGACTTTGCTCATGGGCCCATTTGCATCAGTAACCCATTGCCTTAACCACTAGGCCACAACTGCCCTACATGATGGTCTCACAGCAAGAAGGTGCTGGGTTTAATTCCCACACTTGGTGAGGGCATTTCTGTGTGGAGTTTGCATGTTCTCCCTGTGCTTGAGGAGGTTTTTCCAAGTACTCCAGTCTCCTCCGACAGTCCAAAGACACATTAGGATAATTGGCTCTTCCAGATTGCCCTATTGTGCGAGTTTGAGTGAATGGTTGTATGTGTGTTGCCTTGTGATGGCCTGGCTAGCTGTTCAGGGTGTACCCAGGGTCGGCTAAGATAGGCTCTAGCCTCCCTGTAACTCAACTAGGATAAACCAGTTTGGCGAATGAATGAATGAATATACAAGCCACCAGGACGGAGGATCCAGACGTTCCGTGAAAACCAACAAACTCAGAAGTTATGAAAGGAAATCGGTCTCTGTGTGCAATAATCCCCTGAAACCACAGCAGATGTTAATCAGTGATTATTGTACTTGCTGGGTCTTTTCAAAACAAGGATCTAATCGATAGGGCATATTCATGAAAGGATTATCTTCTCCCTCACATCTTGTATCGCTGAGAAACACCACATATCCTTTTTACTTTCACTTCAAACAAAAGCTGTTTTGACTTTCTCAGGCTTTCACACGCCAACGCTTTAAAGTCTGCCGTGTAGGTGGTATTTCTCTATTTTATATTTAAAAAAATTCAAATTTCATAAAATCAGAGTATACTGTTCTTCACTAGAGATAGATGTAAGAAAAATCGAATGTACACAATGTGCATGATATTTCCAGAAAAACAGGACGTTTCAAGTTAAAGTCAGGGGTTCGATGATTGTATCACTTTCACTCTAAATTATAGATCACCAAAATCTGACACAGCATCTGGGGATGGTGTGAGAACAGTGTTAAGGCATACAAGCATTCAATATCAGTGGTGTCATGGTATATGTGAATGGAGGTGTCGATGATGTCGGATCAAACAATGATGGGGTTGTGAAAGTACTGGAGCATAGGGAAGTGGGATGGTGACTGTGTTGGGGTATCGGGGGTTGATAGATAATAGGGTCAGAGCATTGAACCATCATGTGATGATGGTGTTGAGACATGCAGGCGTGAAGTGGGCGTAGTTTTGGTGCAGATAAGATGGAGAGGGCAATCAAGATAAAGATGGTTTTCGGGCATGTATGGATGGTGTGGATACCATACCGGGGCATTTGTAAATGCAGCATGTACAGGGTATTTGGGTATGGTGTATTGACAGCAGGTGGTACAGTGCTGTAATGATTAACACATTCCTCCCACAGTCCAGAACATGCACAAGAGGCTAATTGGTTGGTTCAAATTGCCACTAGGTGTGATTGTAAGTGTGAATGGTTGTATTTGTGTTGGACCTGCAATCGCTGGAGAGCTGTACAGGATATATTTCACCTGTGCCCCTAGTTGGCTGAGATAGGCTCAAGCCTCCCTGAGACCCTAGTGTGATTAAATGGTTCGGCAAATGAAGGAAAGATTGAATTTGATTGACAGTGGCATTTGAGGACTGGGTGATGAAAGAGTCGGTGGAGCTGTACATATTAGGGTAAACAGGGAAGAGATGTGGGTGGATGGGGTGGAGAGTGTATTTGGGCATTCAAGATTCGATATGAGCAGTACAAGCACAGTTGTTTTAATGCTGTAAGCAGGAAGTGACAGTAAATATATATACATAGATAGACAATTTAAAATTCAAAACTTGACTGCATCTGAAAGGAATGGTCTTCTCGTCCCCCCCAAAGGAGCGTCATGGAGCCAAGGCAAAACGGCATCTTTTTTTTTGGCTTCCTGGCTGATAACACGGCTTCAGGACTCTCATCTTAGCGATATCACCACAGACATATGTGCACACACATTCACAGAGCTGTGAGAGGGCTGAAGGCTTCAATCGTCTGTTCTTTTGAGACACCAGACCTGGCAGTGATTAGGACTCCTATTGCTTTTTGGCCTAACAAGATTTAGAATGATAATTTCACACTTCCCTTGCTCTCATTTGGCGTCTGGACATTTGTCTCCTTTGGAAAAATCGTTCTGATTTGTAGCCAGTCTACTGACAGCATGCACTTGATCCGTGTTTTTCCCTGAGGAAGGAACAAATAAGAACAGGGATGAGTGCATGGTGCTAAGTAGCATTGCTGTCGCACTGCTCTGTAGAGTTTCTATGCATGTCCGTTTCATACGGGTTCTCCGGTTTCCTCCAGCAGTCCTAAATCTGTCTCCTCCCACAGGCTAGTCGAAATTTTCCTCCGTGGGAGGAAACAATGTCGACAAGGTGCGCCATGATTTAGCACTGAACCAAGAGCATGTCTTCCCTTTGCTTTCTGTGTTAATCAGTGTTTCAAGAGTGTGTGTGTGTGTGTGTGAGAGAGAGAGAGAGAGAGAGAGAGAGAGAGAGAGAGAGCTTGACACGAAGCACATTATATGTTTGGTCGTGAGAGCAATGAGATGCTCCTGCTGCTCATTCCCTCTCCTGCTTTTCTCACTCAATCAATATTTCAAATCACCAAATAAATCTTTAATGGTTGGAGCTCAGTCAAGAACTCAGTGGATAGGTGTTGTGTGCAGAATTTTTATTTATTTTATTTTATTTTTTAGTGTGTGCGTGTGTGTGTATAAAATAGTGCTAGTCTAAGTACTGCTGAAAAAGGTAGGTTTTCAGCCGTCGTTTGAAGATACCTAGTGTCTCAGCTGTCCGAACATCTAGAGAAAGTTCATTCCACCACCTTGGAGCCAAAACAGAGAATAGTTTAAATGCATTTCTCCTTTGACCCTTGGTAGAAGGAGGGACCAGTCAAGCAGTGCTAGAGGATCTGAGAGTGCGCGGTGCTGTGGAGGGTGTGATAAGTGCTTTGAGGTAGGAGGGTGCAGGTCCATTTTTGGCTTCGTAGGCTAGCATTAGTGTTTTGAATTTAATGCGAGCAGCTACAGGAAGCCAATGGAGAGATCGTAGCAGGGGAGTGGTGTGGGA
>JBCNYG010000015.1:3900822-3916043 GCA_039654305.1 Porochilus rendahli | reverse complement strand
AAAAGATGTGTGTGTGTGTGTGTGTGTGTGTGTGTGTGTGTGTGTGTGTGTGTGTGTGTGTGAGAGAGTTTGGGGGGGCATTTTAGTGTTTAACCTTTGGTTGTTTGTCTGTTTGTGCTTTTGAAAAGCAAATGTTGTGTATGGACCCCCAGTGCAGCTAACTGGGTTATCAAAGGCCGGCCATGTCTCTCATTGTCTGTGGTGAGAGGAATGTAAAATAACCATTGCTGATCTTCGTCAAGAGTAGGCTGCATAGCCGTCAGCGTGTTTCTGCCCTGCGATGGCCTGGCGAGAAAATTTTTTAAAAGAATATTTAACATTGTGAAATTTTGGAAGTGTGGAACTACAGCAGTGGGAAGTACGGTGACATTGTGATTAATACGTCTACTTCACAGCAAGAAGGTCCTGCGAGGGGGCGTTGACTGGGAATGTTCCTGTGTGGAGTTTGTTGGCATGGGTTTCCTCTGGGTACTCTGGTTTCCTTGCTGAGTACAAAGACGTGCATATTAGGCTAATTGGCAGTTACAGATGGTAGTACTAGATGTGAGTGTGATTGTAAATGGTAGTGAGTGTTGGCCCTGCAATAGACTGAGCTATTCAGGATGTACTCCTCCTTTGCAGGGTCGACTCAGATTGACTCGAGCGTGCCCACGACCCTCGTAGGATTAGGCAATAAATGAATGAATAGTATTACAGCAGGCATGACAGGGGTGCTGTGTATGTTCTGATTTTTTTTCCAAGCTTAGTGGAGGTTTGCGCTCTAGGGGTGTTCATGTCTCAAGATTGTCATGCTGTAAATTTCATTGTGGCGCATTTACTCTACTGTAGTGCCATGATACATATAGATAGAAGCAAGCGCAGGGATTCTGATTATATTAAAATCGATGTTAGCTAGAGTGCTAGATTTCAACTGTGTACTTAGTGCATAAAGGCTCACTCGCACTCCCAGGGTCTCGCATGTTTTCCATGTGACTGCCTGGGTTCTTCAATTTCCTCCCACTTCTGAAAAATATGCCTCATGTTCATTACATACAGAACAGTAACCACTCAGCTATATCATGAGCAAGATCGCCACATGTGCATCCATAATGATATTTCACTGTTTCTCAACTGTGATGATTGCATCAGGAATATCTTTTAATTTTTATGGACATTTCTGACAGGAATTATTTAAACAGAAGTGGCTTGTGGCTGGTGGAAAAGGGTGACTTTAATTCTGGCATAGCCTCAAACAAAACCGAGTCGAGAGGTTAAAATAG
Organism: Porochilus rendahli; assembly: GCA_039654305.1. Taxonomy (NCBI): domain Eukaryota; kingdom Metazoa; phylum Chordata; class Actinopteri; order Siluriformes; family Plotosidae; genus Porochilus; species Porochilus rendahli. The sequence goes on along the minus strand of JBCNYG010000015.1, from coordinate 3,914,784 downwards.
CCAGCGGATTTTTAAAGTAGGCAGTTGAGATTTGACAAGGTACAGTCTAGCCACTTGTTTACAGCACTCTTTAATAGTTTTGCATGATGTACCAGATCTGGTTGGCAGATCCAGCAATAATCCACATTAATCTTAATTATTGATAGACTTTTACTCTTAGTCTTTGCATGCGAAAGGTCTTAAGTTTAGCAGGGAGTCGGTATTTGTTGATCCCTTTCAGCCAGTCATCGATCAGTCTCACAGCACTGGTGACATTGTCTCCATCTGTCAGTGATGCAGTGTTTGCCAGTCCATTAAAGGGCCAACATACACAACCATTCACACTCCCATTCAACCGTTTACACTCACACCCACGCCTTGAGCTAATCTGGAACAGCCAATTAGCCTAATGTTCATGTCTTTGGACTGCAGGAGGAAACCCACGCAAGTATGGAGAAAACCATAAAACCACACAGAAACCATTTATCCAAGCCCGGGACCTTCTTGCTGTAAATCAAACACGCTAACCTCTACGTCACTGTGCCACCCAGTCTAAAAGCACATTTAATAATGTTACCACAATTAACACTCACATAAATGACCCCTACAGGAGCTCCATGAATTTTGGTCACATGCTGGTCATGCTCACTTCTGTGTGTTTGTGTGTTACCCAGAATAAATCTATTTACCCTTGTGCTCTATGCTCAGGTGAGCTGATCCAGGATCAGCACCCCAGTCTAAATCAGAAATGTTGTTCAAATATTAGTGTGCTCAGTACTAAATTAGGACATCCAGAGGGGGGGAAATGCTGTGAGGAGATCATGTATTGTGACTGCCTCTATTTTTGCCTCCTCTGTCTCTCTCTCGACTTCCTTCACAGCTTGTCGCAACCGATTCATACCAGCTGATTTGTAAAATTGTTTGGTGTGTGCATGGAGCTGGTGGACAGCGGCCTGTCAAAAGCATGTCTTTCGTTGTCACTCACTCTGGGAACAGAGCAAACATACTCGCCGAGGCGTTTCACGTACGTCTGTCACACTGATCCTACATATCTCAAATCACCCTCAACAATTACATGCAAGAAACATTAAATGTTTTAATGCCTTTGTGTCTCTTTGCCTGATTTACACTCTCAGAATTGTTTTGCTCTTTGGCTTTGACTACAGAAACATTTTGTAATGTTATTTTTGTTTAACCCATGAATGTTGCACATTTATTAGATCTAATGTGTATTTTAATGGCAGTCATTTACAGGTGTCAGTTGGGACTGGGATCCGGAAAACCTGATCAAAAGCATCAATATTTACTTTCTTTGAGGGAGTGGGCGGTTTTTAACCTTATATGGGAGTGAGTGGGCGGCTGATATAGGATGATATACAACATAGGAGGGAGTGGGTGGTTTTTACCCTTGTATGGAAATGAATTGTTGTTTTTTACCCTCATATGGGAGGGGTTGGGGTGTTTTGGGGTGTTCAGGGAGGGGTAGTACCTCTGATGGTGGGGGGGCAAGTCGTGCTCTTTTGGGGCAGTTCCTCCACATTGGTACCCACCTATCACTCAGCTCTCACCTGTGGCTCCGAGAAGCTGTAGCATGCGCAGCGGGCATACCCTGGGCACCGGCAAACAGAGCAGTCAAGACACCGGTTCCAACAAGTGCTGGGGAGCGCGCAGAGCATGATGAGGCACTAAAGAAGTTATGGTCATTCACTGCAGCCGGGGTAATCTCCAGCCGTAACAGTTTTCTGTGCCACTGGAACAAGGTTTCTTCATCCGAGAGAGTGGGGTTGCCCCAGTGCAACAGCTCTACCACTGTAAAGCCATCATGCACAGGTTTGTTGTGTGATTTAAGATCAGTACTATCCACGTCCTGCAGCGAAGGGAAAGTGGCAAAGCAACAGGTGGAAATGATCGCTGGCAGTTGTAGTCATGAACCTGCACGTAGGCGGCCCTTGGACCAGTGGTTGTTCACTCTGTACCCAGGGCAGCATAGAGATCCGGCAGCATCTAGGGTGATTGGGCAGCCCTCTTCAGGACAGCACTGCACTTTAACCCAGTACTGCACTTGTAGCCAGAGAAGGTCGCAGCTCTCAGTGAGACAAGGCACCCTAGAGGCCTTCCATGACATACTGTGCAGAATCTGAGAGGAAGAGGAGCTGCCAGAGGACTTCCGCAACACCTTGATTGTTGCTTTCTACAAAAACAAGGGAAGCAAAGCTGATTGTGGAAACTACAGGGACATCTTACTACTTTCTACTGCAGGTAAGATCTTCACTTGCATGATCCTGAACAGACAGTACGGTGAACATGATATTTGCTTTGAGACAAGTTCAGGAAAAGTGCCTTGAACAGAACAAGGCTCTCTACCCTGTCTTTATAGACCTGACAAACGCTTTTGATACTGTCAACCGAGAGGAACTCTGAAGAGCTCAAAGCCGCTACGGCTGTCCCAAGAAGTGTGTGAAGATGGTGCGGCTCTTCCACGATGGCATGACATGCCAGGTCCTTGCAAGCAGTGATACATCGGCCACCTTCAATATCTCCAAGCAGGGTCCTTTCACCGTTCCTGTTCAACCTCTTCTTCACGTGCATACTGTCTCACGCTGTGAAAGGTCTAAAGGAGGGCGTGTACATCAGGTACCGCCTCGACACTTCCCTCTTTGATCTCAGATGCCTGAGTGCTAAAACAAAGTGTCTGCAAGAACTCATTCAGGATGCTCTCTTTGCTGATGACTGTGCCCTTCTGGCTCACAAGGACAGTGACCTACAGCTGATGTTCGACAAATTTTCTGAGGCAGCCAAAGCATTTGGCTTGATCATTAGCCTCAGCAAGACGGAGGTGCTACACCAACCTGCACCCAACACCAACCCTCCAGAGCCAGTCATCACCATCTATGGCTATCCATCTATGGAAGCAATGCTCCTCAAGGCCCAACTGCGATGGGTGGGGCACACCATCAGGATGGAAGACCACCGCACCACTGTTGAGTAATATGCCATGCTAACATTCATTCATTCATTTAATTTCAGTAACTGCTTTATTCTGATTTAAAGTACTAATTTATTTGGTAGTTTGTTGTAGTTCATTAGAAAATATTGTAACGAAAATAAACTATATAAAATATAAATATATCGTACTTTGAGACCCAGGGCAAGTTACTGGATAGAAATAGCTTAGTGTGGCTAGTTTATTTACTGCTTGCTTATTGTGTTGCACAGCATACTTGAGGGGATTTCAGTAAATCTGAATAATTTTAACATCAGTAAATACATGCTTACATAAACTGTGGAAAATTTGAAAGTACGGCTTCATCCGTTTTTTATTTATATTTCAACCAAAGAATACGTTTAAGCCACTGAGATTACTTATGCAATGCTCCCTAAGTAGGTTTTTATTACTTAAAACATTTTACCACTCTGGTAGGAATTTTTTATTACTAAGCAAAATAATACATTTTTATTTCTTTGATATCTAAGAATTCTAAGTACTTAAGAAAATATGTGACCTTGCACTGTAATAATGTGACCAAATACTAATCTTTATAATCACCATACACTGAGTATTATATTTACGAGTGCGGAAGTACTTGCTCAGCCTTTAGTTTCTTTATTCCGAAACTATGTGGTCACTGATGGTTCTCCCGACAATTACAATTACAGTGCACTTATTCCTCATCCACTAGTCTGATCCTGATTTACATAACAGCTTGAGCACCAGAATAATAGAGAACATGCCATTATCAGTGCTTGGTTCCAGGGGCATGATCTTTGTGTTCATGATTATTTTGAACCTGATAGACCTCAGGCTGGGACAAGCAGAGTGCACCAAACCAACCTGAGTCACCCTCGTATATAATGCAGGAACTCACACGTGTAATGCAGGAACACAGGGCCCATGCATATTGATAGAGAGCAGCCCAGCATGGATGATCTCTCTCTCTTTCTCTCTCTCTCTTTCACTCTCTAACACACATACACACACACACACACACACACACACACACACACACACCTATTATGAGGGTTCAACACTTTGATCCACTAAGTGACATGAAGCTGAAACATTTGAATGCTAGTAGTAGTAGTAGTGGTAGCAGCAGCAGTGTCATTATCACTTAATAAATTAAACGCCTTACCAGTTATTTAGTAAAAGCCCCCACCATAAACATATTTTGGGGGGATAATTTTTCTTGAGGTTTTGTCGTCCTCTACTGGTGGACAGTTGCTATTACAAACCATTTCTGCAATTTTGGGGGTATAAGTAAAATAAAAAAAGAAAATGTATATACTGAATACTATTTGTACTTAATATATACACTGAATAAAAAATAACTATTTGGTATGAATATTAAAGTAAATATTTATAATATACTCTTTTTTCTTTTAAGATGCGCTGAAAATCCTGAGATTGTGTGTGTGTGTGTGTGTGTGTGTGTGTGTGTGTGTGTGTGTGTGTGTGTGTGTGTGTGTTTCATTCTTGTCAACTAGAGAACACCTCAAACGCAATGTATGCAGTTTGTATGTGAGTGTATATAACACATCGGTGCTGAAACTGGTTGTCATTCAAGAAACATCAGCTAACTGTTAAATAACTGTTTGAATTATGCTGCTTTGTGGTTTAGAGGTGCAGTTAGTAAGTGTGTATGATTTAGATGTATCTAAAGGCATCTAGTGGTGAGGTTCCAAATAGCTGATTCCAACATTCCAGAAGCTCAATGACTTTAATTTCTAATTTAAGACTCACCCGACTGCCCAGATATTTATGTTCTCTGCCTTACAAAGTAAACATGCATTTAGTCATTTGCTGATTCACTTAATCCTACTAGGGTCAAGGGGAGGCTGGTGCATATCTCAGCCGACTCTAGGCAAAGACATGGTACATCCTGAAAAGCTCGCCAATCCATTACAGGGTGAATCACAGGGCCGATACACACACATTTTTGGAACAATTTAGTTAGCCTTTATTTAGTTAGCCTAATGTGCATGTCTTTGGACTGTGGGAGGAAACCGGAGTACCTGGAGGAAACCCATGCAGACACAGGGAGAATATGCAAACTCCGTACAGAAACCGTCCTCTCTTAGCCCGTGAATTGAACCAAGGACCTCCTAGCCATTGTGCGGCCTACGTAGAAAAATAACTACAAATAAATTACTATTAAATTTCATTAACTTATGGCCTACTCATGCAAAATAATTTATTATTATTATTATTGTTATTATTATTGTTAATATTGATATTATTATTGTTGTTGTTGTAGTTATTAGTGTTGTTGTTGTTGTTGTTGTTATTATTGTTGTTGTTGTTATTGTTATTGTTATAATTTTTTATTATTATTATTATGATTATTATTGCTGTTGTTATTAAATGTATTGAACATTAAACGAAATGCATCAAATGACACATTGGAACGCAAAAAAAAAAACATGTTGAAGTGGATATACACGGTAAATCCTTTATTTAACGTTAAACGTTCAGTATTTGATATTTCAAATCAGAGCAGTATTTAAGTCCCTGCGCCTTTAAGGCTCTTGGTTTTCTTGGGCGCATGAAAATGACGTCAGTAGTTTGCGTCGTGCCGCGTGGGTATGAGAGTGCAACTGAGAGCTGTGTAGCTCCGTATTCTGACTTTTTAAACTTTGTAAGGCTGTAAACTGCTGATATGCTCATGGACATTTAATAATACTGAGGACAGGTAAATGTTTCTCCTTTATACTAACAAATTTATAGTAAAATATTGTTTTCATTAGACAGATATTTACTTAGTTAGCTTTACAACTTCAGTACAAGCTAACAGTAACATTTCTAAAGTACAGCCAATCAGAGACCAGTAGATATCTAATCCTAAACCAGTTAAAAAAAAATTACACAGCAACAGTAATCAACATACTGTTTGGGTTTTGGTAATGTTTTGCTATGAGGAAATTACTGACCTTTTAATGTAGAGGAACTCCGAAAATTGTGTTCATTGACCATCATTTTACATTTAACCCTCCACCCTGAAACACATGAAATATGTTTCTATTGAACCACAGTACTGTGCAGAAGTCTTAGACATATGCTAGTAAATGCTGTAGTGGTTCAAATAGGGATAAAAACTAATGAAATTAAATGTTTTTACATTATAAAGAACCTCTGCGTGTTTTCCCCGGGTTTGGTGGGTTTCCTCAGGGTATTCCAGTCTCTCCCCCCACACACACACAGTCCAAAGACATATAAATTAGCCTAATTGGCTGTTCCAAATTTCCCCTAGATGTGGGTTTGAGTAGTTGAGCGTATGTTGGCCCTGCGATGGACAGGTGAGCTGTTAAAGGTGTACCCTGTCTTCACCAAGTGAGTAAATGAGGAAAAACAAGTACTATAAAGAGCAGTAAACACTAATAATTGAAATAAAGTCAATGTCTGGTCTGAAAAAAAGTTTTATAAGTAAATGAGCTGTGAGTTTTACTGAGTGTCTTAAAGAACCAGTCACGGGTCTTCTGGAGGTTTGACTGCTGCACTTGCTTCTTGTTTTCAGCCTTTTTATTTTTGTCCTGGAAGCGATCTTTTATTTAATGTGTTGCTTTCTTAACATTGTTCTGTAACATTTCATTTTGTACAGGAAAATTAATGATAACTCAAAAATATTTTAATAGAATATCTTTGTCCAACTAACAGGCTGTGTGGACATCATGGCAAGCAAAGCAGATGCCAAATTGGAACAGGACACTGGCAGGGCAGCTGATGATGAGGAGTTGAGCATGTCTGATGATGAAGAGGAGGATGGGCTTCAACAAAAGGAAGTAGATGATGATAACCAGGTGATGGGTAACAGTAATAATGAGAAGGAAGAGGAGGAGGAGGAAAATGGAGATCAGGTGGATGACCTCAGCGAAACAAAGGGCAAGAAGTGTGTCCCGGGTATAGTGTACCTGGGCCACATTCCACCAAGGATAAGACCCAAACATGTGCGCAACATGCTGGCGGTGTACGGAGAAATTGGACGGGTTTTCCTTCAGTCTGAAGGTGAGTGATGGAGCAGCAGCTGAAAAAAAACGATCTCTCTCTCTTTCTTAGTTTATTTGTTTTCTTTTTCTTTTTTTATAAAAAAAATTACATTTGCCCAGATTGTCTCATAATTTTAGTCATAACCAATTCCCACCCATCACAGTCTTCTGAACCACATGATCATGACCGACCACATCAGTTTTTCCCAACTGCTTCGCATGCATATTCAGGGAGGGAATCAAACACTCAGGCGACAGCGCTATTTGTCCCCTCTTATGCATGAGCACACAGATGCCCATGATTGGCTAGTGTCGTGTGTGACCCACCGGGTATTGAGTGTATGCCATCCATCCTTCCGAGAACTCAGCCCGTTACCCTCAGGAAGAATGTAGTCAAATTAAGCACCAATTAAAAATGAGTTTGTTTGTCATTTCAGATCACTCTATTAAAAGAAAGAAGAGGAAAGCTGGCAGCAACGGTTCGAGGTACATCGAAGGCTGGGTGGAGTTCAGAGACAAGCGTGTGGCTAAGAGAGTAGCGGCGTCTCTGCACAACACTTCCATGACCAACCGCAAGAGGAGCCACTTCAGCAGTGACCTGTGGTGCATCAAAGTACGTCACTGAACATAACATGTCTTCACTGTTCAGTGCTTTGTTTGCGTACATGTTTAATCCAACACATCAACAGCTGCGTGATGTCAACATTAAAAAAATCTCATACTGCTGTTACCTTCTCCCAGAGTCGGCTTAGCCGGCAGAGTCGGCACCAGCCTCCCCGCGTCCCAAATTAGGATTAAGCCTTTGGAAAATTAATGAATGAGCTGTTACCATGACGATGGGACAACGCTGATATATTAAGCTGTTGCTTAATATCTTAAACAAGTTAGTTGTATACAGTTGTTTTGGATAGCACTAGAAATAATTCTAAACATTTCTGTAGATCTTCATTTAGCACTTCAAAAACGTAGACTTCATGCGGGAATATTTCTGCGCTGTTGAATTCTCGGTTCTGATTGGTCAGTGTTGAGCAATTTTCTGTAGGAGTAGAGCAAACAAATCACTGGCACAATGTTCATGCCATTACTTTATTTATTTATTTAAGAGGTTAAAGTCTGTCGTTGTGGTGAAATACACCCGTTCAGGGTGATGTAAGACCCCAACGCTGCATATCAAGGGCCTGATCCTTCTCTCAGGGTTTATTTCGCAGTCATGTCCGGCTCTCTTTACATTACTTACTTATTTATAGTCTCTTTTCTCTCACCTCGCCTCATCACAGTACCTGCACAGGTTCCAGTGGTGCCACCTGAGCGAGCGACTGGCGTACGAGCAGACAGTGTACCAGCAGCGCATGAGGACGGAGATCTCACAGGCCAAACGCGAAACTAACTTCTACCTGGCCAGCGTGGAGAAGAGCCAGACCCTGGACAGACTGAGGAAGAAGAGGGCGAAGAAAGGAGAGGTGCTGGAGGAGAAAGGCTGGGACTTCACACAGCGGCGTACAGAGGACGAGATGAGGCTGGAGCGCATGAAGAAGATAGGCTTGTCCAAGAAGAACCTCCAGAAAGCTCGAGAGAAGAGCAGAGCCATCCAAGAGAAAGCGCAGTCCAACGTATCGCTGCTGGCGAAGATCTTCAGTAGAGGGACGTCACAGGAATGAGGCAGACGGAGTAGACAGACTGAACTGCGTGATTGTTGAGAAGGAAACAAAGCCCATGAAAGTTTCGAGAAGTATTTTTGGTGCAAGAAAAACTAGTCAGGACGAGATTTCGAAGAAATTTTCAAAGAGGAACACCTTGCTCTGCGTTTCTGTGTGGTGTTTGCATGTTCTCCCTGTACCTGCGTGAGCTTCCTCCGGATAGTCCTGTTTCCTCTCACAGTCCAAAGACATGCACAGTAGACTAACTAGCTGTTCCATATTGCCCCAAGGTGCGAGTGAGTGTGAATAGTGTGATGAACTGGTGAGCCGATCAGTACAGGCCGCAGGTTTCTCCCCCAGTCCAAAGACATGCATATTAGGCTAATTGGCTGTCCCAAATTGCCCCTTAGTGTAAATGCGAGTGCGAATGGTTCATGTGTGGGCACTGTGATGGTCTGGGGAACTGTCCACGGTGTACCCCACTTTCAGTGCTGGCTGAGATAGGCTCCAGCCTCCCCTTGACCCTAATAAAATTACTGAGTGAGTTTTTTTCACTCACTGGATTCTGAATAAGTGTTTATTCGATAATATCTCAGTACATAGCTGATATCTGAACATGGTGCCATTTCATTCCATTTATTTATGAGGAATAAAGTAATCACAAGAATTAAGGAACAGCAGTTTTGCCAGATTACATTGTTTGTTGTGATTGTGTGTAAATGCATTTCTAAGATATTGATAATAAAAGCAATCACTGTGTTCAGACTCTATATTGATTGGGTTGAGAAATGCTCTTAGATTTCCTGAAGTAATATAAGAATTTGGATGTGAAACACATTTCCAGGTAGAAGGAAGTTCTTTATGTCTGAAGGAGCTGGAAGTGGCAGGGATGAAGATGCTGCGATTTTCTCTGGGTGGGACAAGAATGGACAGATCTACAATAGAATATATTGTATAATAAAGAGACAGTCCAGCTAGGAGTTTTTGGGGACCAGATCGAGATGGTTTGGGTATGTGCACAGAAGGGATGAAGGGTATATTGGTGGAAGAATGTTGAGGATGGATCTGCCTGGTAGGAGGAGAAGAGGAAAGATAGAGATTTGGGAATGTGGTGAGGGAGGACATGCAGGCGATTGGTGTGATAGAGAGGGCTGCAGAGGACGGCTTGAGATGGAGAAGGATGAGAATCAGCTGTGGTGACCCCTAATGGGAGGAGCAGAAAATAGATGCACTGATGATAACCAGAGCTCTATAAAGTTTTTGTGAGTTTTGGTTTTTTTTCTGATTGTTTTAAATGTTTTAAAAGTGCAAGAAAAAGTTGTTTGAAGCATTGGAGAAGTCCTTTGGGTTTATTAAAAATACTGCTGTTGATTATAAGGATCCCATGATCAGTCTCTCGATCTCTCTGTTTCTGTGTCTGTCAGTCTCTATCTCTGTCTGTGTTTTTGTTGAGGTACGCATGCTTCTTCTGGGATGCTGGTGATCCTAATCCTTTGGCTTTCTGTGTGCTGCTGGTTGGAGTTCTCATCTTTGAAGCCCCATGATCCTGCAGATGAAGATCCAAATGGAGCTAGATGTGCATTCAGAAACTGTGAAGATGACTTTTCAAGGCTGGGGATATACAATATACTGTTTACACATATATATATAAGCTACTAGTTTTCTGCTACGTGGTTTGTATTTTTATCTGGTTTCACCAAAATGAGGACGGGTTTCCCTTTTGAGTCTAGTTCCTGTCTAGGTTTCTTCCTCGTATCGACCAAGGGTGGTTTTCCTTGCCACAGTTGCCGTGGGCTTGCTCATTAGCGATGTGTAGGGTTTGCAGATTAAATGTTTGAATTCTTTTTACATCTGTTTTTACTATTTAAAGCTGCTTTGCAGCTTTCAATTTTAAAAAGGCGAAGGGGATTAACTTTCTTTTCTGGTGTAAAAATGTCAGTCATTAATAATTTTATTAGACTTAGATCTAATATATTAGATGATGGTTCACTTTTAAGTGGTTGATTGTGTTATTTCAAACATCTAAAGAGGACAAAACAAAATTGAAATCAGTATTTCCATAAAAGCTATTAAAATGAAGAAATTCCCCAAATGCTTTCAAGTGTACATGTCCAAAAAGGTGTAGGAAGGAGTAAACGGATAATTCCACAGTGATGGACATTACAACTGTAAGTTATCTGAGCAATTGCAACCAGTCTTACACTAAAAGTTGAAGCCACCAGTCCCTATTCTTTTATGTGGGCTTAGTTAAGCTCTTGAGGTATTCAGACAGGGAAGTAAAGATATCCAATGATGCTTCTGTTTTTTATGAGAATAAAAGTATGAGTGTGACGGACTTTACAAGAAAAAGACAGAAAAAAAATTTCATCAAACTTTATTTCAAAATTCTCAGAAAACGAGCAATGACACATGATTGTGAACTCGAGGTATATGGGGGAGTGTGGTTGCTAATATATGTACTGACTGCAGTAGAGAATAAGGAGTGAGGCACTTGGCAGCACTGGCTTCAGGGTTGTGAAAAATTCTACTGACTGACATTACATCTGATTCATTAATACCACTTACAGATAAAAAATTTTTTTCTGAAATATTATACTGGTTTCCTTTGGAAAAGGTGAAACTATCCCATTATTGATGATTTTACATTAAGTTCCACCATTTCATGCATTTCTGGGTTTAAAATATTTTCGGAAATCTGAGAAAAATGTTTCCACCAAATCCCCCTACATGCCCAACCTTTCCAGAGGTACACATATGAACGCATGACAAACCAAAAATCACATAAACGACAAACTGCATCATTGAAGCCCATAGACTATGGAAAGGTATCAGTGAGTCAAAGTCAAGAAATCTCAAACCCCATTTTCTCAGAATTCATCCACCATGGTACATGTTGGTGGCTAGAGCAGTTCATGTAACTTGTATTATGAAGTTGCTTGGTAATGTCCCATTTTTTATTGAATTGCCCAAATACTGATCTAATCCAACTCCTAAATACTTAATTCTAAATCTTAACATATATACTAAAGTTATAAAGCAAACATTTTTTTTTTTTCTGCAGATGCCTGAGATCGACATAGCAACCAAACCCATGAGAACCTTTGCTGGTATATTTATGAACTTACGGATAGATAGTCATACAAGCTATGAAAAATCAGGTCAATGCATTACCCTATTCTCTGTAGCATGATTTACACAAATATTGTTGCTAGATCTACAACGAAGAACCTATATTTGTGTGCGTATATGTAACATGTATGCATATGTATATATGTGTGTATATGTATAGAGTAGAAAATGTATATTATTAATATGTAATTAAACCTCTGACGTTCCAAAAAAAATCCCTAGTACACAGCACCCCCTGCTGGGCTTGCTGTAATACCACACTTCCCAATTATTTAACAATGTTATAATGTAATAACAATTCCTGGACCAGAATTTTATCTAAATCATCACCTGAAATTAATGAAATTTTATTTGGGCCGTACTCCACTCCTTCAAAAAAAAAAAACCTTTTTGGGCAAAGTGGCTAGCACACAAACTAACATATGCCAACATAAACGTAACCTCCTTGGCCGAGGTAATTTCAGACACACTTTTCCTTTGTTCAATGTCTTTGTCCAATAGTAGTAATTTTATTTTATATTCAGAGCTGATGGGCTTTGATGCGTTTATTATCTTTACGGAACTTAATATCATTAGAAATGTTATGCTCATCCTAATCGAATACAAAATGCATTTACCCCAGAGGAAGTGGTCAAGTCACACCTTTCACACTGTCTGCTTCTTTGGAATGTTAGTTTTGAATGTATATACCAGCGGTGACAAACTCATTTTCACTGAGGGCCCCATCACTAAATTTAAAGGTGATCGAGGGCCGAATAATCACTGAACATCTATTCTTAAAGGGAGACCGTGAAATCTGCATGGCAGAATGATTCATTTGGGTATTTGTCCTCTTTTCCTTTACTCACTTGAATTATCTTACAACGCTCAACAGTGACAAGCTAGCATGCAGTCTTTCTTTAGTCTTGAATGACTAGCTGTTTACTTGAAAGAGGCTTCCGCCACCTAGTGGAAGGATGATGAGTTAGGTTTCATGGTAATGGTTGAGACAAAGAATGTACGATAATCATATTCTTTGAAATCGGGGAGTTTCGGTGACTATACAGTGATATCCACTGTGCCAGAAATGAATAACTGATTTAGTACATATTTTGTGGGAAACACAGTAAAAGCAAACTACAACAAGGTTTTTATAACTATTAAAAAGTAGTTCGCTTTTTGGGAGCGGCACTGTGGTGTAGTGGTTAGCACCTCTGTGTTAACAACATAAAGGTCCTGGGTTCAAGTCCCATGCATGGCAAGGGCATTTCTGTGTGAAGTTTACATGGGTTTTCTCCGGGTACACCGGTTTCCTCCCACAATTTTAAACACATGCCCCTTGGTGTGAGTGTGACTGATTGTATGTGTGTTGCCCTGCAATGGAGCCTAATTTTCTTTTTTTTTCTTTTTTTTTACTAGTTTGCTTTTTTGTCTGGTGGTCACTGTAACAAGGGTGCCGATAATTTTGGCGCTGAGTTTGGAAATGTTTACATGTAATACAATGATTTTAGGTTTGGATTTTAATTAATGGCGTGTGTTAATTTCACACATTACTATTTAATAACATTTTATTACTAAATACTACACTAATGATAAAATGGGTAGATAAAACAGGTTAATACTCCCACACCAGGACACTTATTGAGTTGTTGTTGTTTTTTTATCCCAAAAAGACTGATTTTTCCAGTCCATCCTCCACTTTCGTGTACTCCAAGTGGGCAGGATAGTATCTGCTCTCATACCGAGGACTATTCCTCACATACTTCAAGTATTCCGGCGCTCCAGGACAAATCACATTGTCTGCCAGCAGCACAGAGCCCTTCCTTAGTAAACTGCATTCCTGGAAAGATACAAAAAGTTTTCAGCACTGCAATATTACACCATTTTATCCTGAGCAAAACACCAATAAATTTCTCACCGCTCACCCGTTTGCCAAACAGCTTACATATAAACATGCTTGTTTCTACAGTAACTGCCACAGGAACAGATTCTGAACATTTCTGTGAGATGTTTAGTGAACATTTTTGGAAGGAGTCTCCAGTGTAAGTGCTTTGTAACAGTGAGATTTAAAGCTGTAACTTTAGGTTATCCTGCACCTCGAATATCTTCAGAGTAGAGGAGGAAAAAGAGAGGATGGTGAGGGAAGCTGTTTATAAGTCATAATATAAAGCAAGTTACCTATAACAGGATCAAACGTTTCTCATGGACATTGCACATTCTTATACTACATACAAGTCTTCAGTTCCTGAATAGTCTG
>JBCNYG010000015.1:3868632-3885344 GCA_039654305.1 Porochilus rendahli | reverse complement strand
CCGATCTTCCAAAAATCTCTGTGACAGACCCCGCTTTGTGACGTCATCACTTTAAATAACTCACTCACTCACATGCCCCTTTTTAATCTAATTTAATTAGTTTTTTAAGTTTATTTTCTAATTCCAGTCACTGTCTAAATAAAATTTTTTAATCCTTGTCTTTGGGATGGAAACGTTATCGTTGTCTTTTTAAAGGCAGAGATCTCCCCTGAGGATTCAGTCTGAATGGTACAGGCTTACTTGTTTGAAGGGAATTCGGACCAAACCATTCTGGGCTTTTTCCAGTTTTGTAGGGGGGAGGGGAGTACTTTACATTCCTATTCCTTTATGAGCTTGTGGTGTGTTGTTACGGCCCGAGGGGAGTAAAATGTAAAACGACAAGCTGTTACAAGATGAGAGAATTATCTCCAGAGTGGTTTTCTGTTTTTACTGAAGTGTAATAAAGTCTAACTGCAGCTCCGAGTGTCTAACTCCGGATCTATTCGCAGCCCTATCCTGACTGCTCCCTCTTCCCTTCCCTTGCTCCACTCCGGATTTAGCCAGTGAGGGGGAGAGAGAGCGAACAGCTGCTGCAAACGTTTTGGACACGATTTTTTGGAGACGGGGAGTTTACTGATGCCGTCAGCCGCCGGGAGTGGATCGGTGGTGCACCGCCGGGGCGAATAGAAAGATCATGGCCGAAGACTACTGGGAGTGCACGGCGGCGGCGTCGGCGGCTTCGGGATTTTAAGATTTACAAGGACATACGGGAATCTCACGTCCTCCCTCGGGTAAGAAAAAAAAACCATTCCTGTAGAGTTACATGTTCTTGCCATGTATGTTTTGCTATGTATTTGTGCTTTTATTAAGGAATACGAGTCAAACAACAGTGCTTCACAGTAGGTTCGCGTGCACCCGAAATCTCAATCACCATGGTGATTTAATACCCATGCTAGCCTGTCGGTTGTTGATGTCAAAAGATTATAGCTAGCTAGCTAGCAAGCTCCATCTTTACCACTTCATTTTCTAATTTTGGAGGACCAAAAAGATTCGGAAGCTATTTTAGTTCATATATATGTATAAAACCGTCAACCGAGATTAAATGGTTAGCCGAGATCAGGACCAAACCGGATTCAGGCTAATTAGCGCGTGCATTCCAGTGCATGTTGTTAATTAATTCGGGATGGCGGGCGCGAGCGCCATGCTAACATACCATTGCTATTCAATTTGATGGTAAACGGACACTTTGGTTAAATTTAAATTGACCAAAAGAACACTGGCGAATGTGGAAGCTGGTAATGTGAATCTTCTCATAATTATTTTCTCTCTTATTAATTACTTAGTGTTTTATAATTCTGACTTGCTGTCTTGTGGTAATGAAATGTAAGAACTGTCTCGTTGTTGTAGAGTATTAATTACTCTGTATGTGCTGCTATGAGGCTGCGCTATCATTCTGAAAGAATATTCTCATCAGTCAATTATAACAGTAAATCCTCTCCTGATTTAATAACATGTTAATACATTTTTAAAGAGATAGACATGCACTCAGAGTGCAGACCTCCACCAAGATAGTGCTGTCTCTTGGGTTATAGTGGCAGATGAATTGAAATTGCCCTGGCCCCTTGTGCCCTGTTCAGCAATTACTTTTGAGCTCTGAACCTTTTTTTTTTAAATTAAAGGTACAGTGAGTAAGATTTAATGGTGTCTAGCAGCAGCTAGTGGTGAGATGCAAAATTGCAACCAATTGATGTCTTTGTTTAAAAAATAATTCGCTACAATCTAAAAGTAGGACACATCAAGATTTTATATTGTTGCCAGTTGGATTTCTTGTGTACTCATTTTGGGGGGGGAGTTGGGTTTTCGTACTGCTTCCAGTTGTTGCAACAGAAAGATAATCACATGGCCACCATTATAACACGAGTTTGCATCCCAGCAATGATGCACTTGGATGTTTCAAAAGAAAGCAGAATTAGCCTTACTCTCAGGCTGGGTTAGTGGGAGGACCTTACTGTTTCTTCTGTCAATCACAGAGATGGGTGCCAATCATTCCCGTATATGAGTGCATGCATCTAGAAGAGAATGGGAACGCTTTCCTGAGTGACGCAGCATGAGCAGCTTCTGAAAGATGTGTTTTGTAATCTTGGAGGAAGCACATGTTTACCTTCACCCTCCCTGGTTAGTCGCTGCTGTGTGATATGGAAAGCTGGCTGGTGGGGGTGGATTGAAGGATAAGCATACTTATGGGAAGAAATACAGTGAGATATTATTTTATGTGATCCCAGGGTACGACCATCTAGACGTGGTTCATGATTGATCATCGACGCAAGTCGAAGGTGCTACAGTGTCCTCTTATGGTATATAGAAATTGTAACCTGAAGATTACTGGAACATGTATGTACTTGGTAGGAAACGCTGACTAGAAGAGAAGCTAGGTGAGTGTAAACAACTGCTCTTACCTTGTTTCTTGCTCTTGTATAGAAGTGAAATGAGTAAAACGAGTCCGTAGGCTTCTGCTTCACATGAATCTCTCAGGTGTGTATGAGGATCAACGAAGCTCAGGTTACTAGAAGTCAGGAACAGGGAAGTGGAAACGGTTAACCCACTGCGTGCATGTTGTTGTGTTGAAGTCACTGGCTCTTGCAAGAGACTGGCGCACACTTGCCTCCAAGGCCAGCTCTGACTCAATGTAGCATCTGACGTGTGCTCGGTGATCAGTCAGGCGGAGTAACACAAAGCTCTTCTAGTTAGATCGCCCTGAATCATCTTAGATAATTGAACATCGCTGCCAGAAATGGCCCACGCTAGTCCACACCCTCTCAATCGTTCATCACAAGGCTCCATTAACAGCTTGTTGATTAATGTGAAAGAAATGACGACTTCTTATTCTTCTGCATCGATGGAACATCTCATGTTGTTTAACTTGTAATTGAACAGGAAGGCGATGCCGAGCAACACTTCTCAGAATGCCCTCTTTCTCATAAAGCATGCTTGCAGATAGGATTAGTCTTAAAGCTGACACAGACGTGTAGATCTGACCTGATTTTGGTACATTTACTCAAATGCTGTACTGTTGTGTAATCCCTGAGGATGCTTGCATTTCAAACTGCTGTGTTGTTTTTTACTCTAAAATACTTGCTTGGATTCACAGGCCTTGATTACATATGTTTAACAGTGGATATTTTAGATAGCAGGAATGTCAGAGTCAGTTCCTGGAGGTCCACCGAAGTGCCAAGTGGAGCATAGGTCCTTATTTAGCGCTATCATTTATTTATTTAATGTCAGTTTGAGGGTAAATGTTAGCCTGGAATGCCAGTTCGGATGTGATGTATTTCCGCACCAATATTAATGTGCAGTGGGCGACACAGTGGAGTAATGGTCAGCATGACCGCCTTACAGCAAGAAGGTCCTGGGGTCCCTGGTGTTTTTGTTCCTGGTGAGTTTGCATGTACTTCCTGTGCTTGCCTGGGTTTCTTCCAGGTACTCTGGTGTCCTATGACAGTCCAAAGACATGCACGTTAAGCTAATTGTCCATTTCAGATTGCTCCTAGGTGTGAGTGTGAATTGTTTTGTGTGTGTGAGCTGTTCAAGGTATACCCATCCTTCTCCCAGTGACGGCTGAGATGGGCTCCAGTCTCCCCATGACAGCTTGCAGATGAATGAATTTTAATGTGGGTCATGTTTTGCAAGCTGTCGACATCATGAGTCGTGTTATTGACAATAAAAAAATTGCAAAGGGTCATATTGTTAGAGCGGTATTATTGGATCAGCAGGGATGGAATTTCAAATTAATATGCTATTAGCCAGCAGGGCCCGTTAGGTAAACAGAACTACTAGTCCTTCACCATATTTACTGGCCAGCAGGACTAGTGATTTTCATATTTTACTTACAACATACATTACCATTTAACAGCATACAATAACATTAATATTCTAATTACAACAGCATGTTCCCATACTGGAGGCCACACAAACAGTCTGCCACGCCAAAGGATTCAGGCTGACGCAATAGCTGTCTCTAATTACTTTCACAGTCTTCCCCCTCGCTGCACAGCAGAGATACCTTCAGAAATTAGCTTTGTGTGACGGAATTGACCCATACAAACATGCAGACAAAAATTGAAATGTTCTTGAAAAAATATTAGTACATAAAACCGCTGCATATAACGTAACGGTAGTTAAGAAGCACATTCTAACAGCTGTGGCTTCACTTAGCATGGTCTCGACTCGTTGCCTCTACCCAGCCGAACTAGATAGCAACACACACCATCTTTCAGTCTGTGCTTTGCTTGTAACATAACTGTTCATACTGAGTTTCTTATTTATGAATTTATTTTCATTATTTATCAATGGTTTAATTGGCCTTATACTTATGTCGTATAATGAACTATATTAAATGGCCGCACATTTGGCAGCAGAAAAGTAGCATATTCTAACAGTTGGGGCTTCACTCACGGGCTCTCGACTCGTTTCTACCCAGCCGAACTAGCTAACAACTCACACCTTCTTCCAGTCTGTGCTTTGCTTTCAATAAAATTCTTTCTAACGAGTAGCTTTCTCATTATTATGAACAAAAAAGACATAATTATAGCTTACAAGTGAACTCATTGGATATAATAAAATTGAGTGTTTTCTCATTGGCTTCCGGGTGGTGACACGTATTGCAGAAGATCTATATGGAAGGAAGCCAGTCCTGCACAGAACAAAGTAATAAGCATCGTGATTAGTCAAATGTCAGGTTCACTCACTGACAATGAATAAGAGCGCTCGTCGCTTGGACGAACTGATACATATGAATACTCACCCTATATTTTTTGCCGATGCTCCAAGAGGACGACTTTGCTGATCATATTACTTATCCTAAACATTTTTTAATCGCCAAGTTCAAGTGGGTGAGCGTGAAATTCCATCCCTAGATTTGTGTTCAGTTTCAGCTGATTATCAGAAGCTCTGATATCAGTGTTACAATGAATGGCTTATTTTTGCAATATTTAATCCTGATAGTGGCAGATGAGCTCCACGAACATGCACATTTGTCAGTATGCTTCGTAACAGTGCCTTTAATCATTGTGAGTTTGCTGCCAGTGTAAAATATCTATTTAAAATAAACTCATTGTGTGGGTAATATTAGAGCTGAAACAACATCTACAGACTTGCTGAAGCGTCCTTAATTCTTTCAGACCTGCCACTTTGTAACTGAACTGTCACTTTGGTCACTGCTGCGGTTTTTAATGGCGTAGGAACCTGATGTTCCAACTGCAACTTTACGCCTCACCTAATGAGGCTTTCTGTAGGTCCCATCACACTGAGCCGTCATCGAACCATTCTACACACAATAAAAATATAACATGCTATGTTACATCGCGATGATGACTAGAGTCACATGTTAAATAGTGCAGGTTTTATTCAGGTCGCTGTACTTTCTCCTGCGGCTGTCGATGTCAGAGGTCCCTAAAGAGAACGTAAACACATCTGCGCTCCTAGCGTGAACCTGCCAGAACAGTGTCCGTCAGTGCCAAGCTGCTAACAGTATGTCACCTTGCGTACAGACCCCTACTGCTCTGGAAAACTATAAGGATGCTGTCATACAGTCATGCACTGATTAGCTTTGTTTATTCCTTTCTTAGTGTTCATTCTGTTCTTCAGCATACCCAATCTGTTTAGTAAAAGGGCTGATCATGATTCGGAATGCGGCTCTTCTGGGCTCGAGGTCTGCATTTTGTCACCTTTCACTACTTATGTCTCCCATAATCACTCAAAATCAAGCATGAATATTTATGTGCTTTGCCGGGTGCCAGTTCAGTTAGTGTGATGGAAATGAGCATGACCGAATCAAACGCTTGGCAGGAAACAGACTGAGGAAGAGTCTGGCCATACAGCCACACAGTTCTGTCACTACTGGTGTTTACTTTAAGTTTCATAATACTTTATACTGAAAGAACAAATCCTGGACCGTTGTTTTTTGTTGATATGGAAACATTTTCTATAAGGAAGCGTTGGAAGGAGTCCAATTTTTACATGCTATTTTGCACAGCTTTCTTTGTATTGTTTGGGAAGGCATTTTGTTGTATGTCTGGCATTGCAGAATCATTGACCGTGAAAAACATGAGTTTTTATCCACCATTTTGGTAGAAACTACCATAATAATAAGCAAGTATTGAATAAGGCGAATAATGATATGGAAAATGATTGCGTAAAATTGTTATTGTGATCGGAATCATTCTCCATATCATACAAAAGCCGAATTCTAAATTGTTTTATTTTTCATTCAAAATAGTTTCCAGAGTTAAGTAAATAATTCAGAGGCAAGCCCATCATAGCCAAAGTGAGTCAACCTGAAGTACCACGTGCTATTCCCTGTTAACACGGTTTCTGATTAATTTTAGGCAAATTCCACAACAATATGGAATAAGAGTATTTGATGGTAAGGACATATTTTTATTTACAGTAAATAGTGAGGAAATAAAATTAAGCTTTGACAGTTTAAGGCCGCTGTGCCGTAAATTATATTAGCCAACCAAAACATCTTCTGTGGGGCATAGCCTATCTATCTTGATGCAAGCCAGTCGTTCAGTAATCATTCAATTTATCCAATTTTAATGATGGGTAAGTTGGTGTGTAGAAGAATGCCAAGAATTCGCTGGTGGCTTACCACCAATTAGAAATGGGGAAATATTTTGAATGAATAACAATGCCTATTAGCATGCACTGCACATGAATGTTGTGATCTGATTGGTCTGGTATCTTGAAGTTAAAAACATTATTCTAAGTGCTTGAATCAAAAGGACCGACACTTACGGTTTGTGATGATTGCTTGAAGCAGACGGTGTCATCACATTTAAACAATGAAAAAATAAACCAAAAAATTTCATTTTAGTTTGTTTTACTGGATTCCACCGAGTATATACTAACTTTGAATTTTAACAGCCGCTGTTGCACGGTGCTTTACTCAGAGCAGTATTTTAATATGTTAAAAAAAAACAAAAACCTAAAGATATTGATTTAGTTTGCATTTTGTGTTTTTGTGTAGTATATACTATAACACTGATTCATCTCAGGTTAGCTAATGGTGAATATTCAGAACAGATACTCTTTAGCAACATCCAATCAGATTGCACCAATTTCTCTGTAGCGTATATACTAAATATAGAGTGTATATATACACATACACATTTGTCATTGCCCCGAAGGGTGTGTTAGTTGGTTTATAACCTGGCATGTCACCTAATGCATTCACTCCTTGTTCAGAGTTTTCAGGATGGGTTTCAGATCCACTTTGTCCAGGATAAAGCACTGACTGAACCAAAGATGATAGTGAAAGTTTCCTAGGCTTGTACATATACATTATTGTTGTTTTAATTTCACATTGAAAGGTTTGTCTCAGTAATAAGATCTCAGTCTCTAATTGTATGATTATTGTTAATATCCTGTACTTATGGGCTAGAGAGTAATTCAGAAACATAGCAAACATGCAGCATGCTGTGTTTTACTGCCATGACTAGTGATTAAATATCCGAGGCTGTAAGTGTAAAGCACCTCTGAGCGAGTGTGCTGGTCTAAAGGTCAGACTTTTTGTTTTCCTTCCGTGCCTCATCCATATTTGACAAGGTGGGGGAATAATAGCGCTTCAAAAGCTAACAGTCGGATTTATGACTTCCTGAATGTTTTATTAAGGCCGTGTTCATGCCCACACTTCATTTACATGCTGACCATGCATGCAAATGTATGAATTTTTTTATGTCATGGTCAGTGTGTGAAATTTTTAGATGCTGTAATATTTTTGTCACATCGTTCCCAGGCATAGGGGGAGATGATCCAGTGTTCAGAAGTGACAGCAGTCAGTGAAGATCAGAGTAAATATCAAAGGGATAATGTGCAGTGCTGTAATAACAAACCACAGAAAAGAAATTCTACCAGAAATCTATCAATATCTAATCAAAGCATGCTTACAGTGGTGGTGCTGGTGAAAATGTTTACATGCTGTGTCAAGTTGTACTTCTGTTAGTATACTTCAGTGTAGTACACTGTGTAGACTTAATTTCGTGCCTACTGTGAATTTTGACATTGTAGCATTGTCTGAAATTGAGCTCTGCAGTTCCCTGCGAAGAGGCATCAAAAAAGCCATGTGCAAATATAAACAACTCATCGATGAGCATGTCAACAATAACAACACCAGGAAAATGTGTAAGGGACACTCACTGGCTACAAGGACACGTACACATCAGCAGACTCCTCAGACAGAACACCCTGAACCAGTTCTTTGCTTGCTTCAACCAGCACAACAGAGAGGCACGCACCTGCCCTGCTCTTCCAGAGAGGGGCGATGATCCCATCCAGCTGCAGCAGCACCAGATCAGAGCCTCTCTTCACAGAGTCGATGCATGGAAAGCTACTGGTCCAGATGGAGTAACAGGAAGGGTAGTTAACCTTTGGTGGACGGGAAAGTATGGTTCCCACCTGCTTCAGGACAGCCACCATCATTCCTGTGCCGAAGAAGAGCACAGTGAGCTGCCTGAATGAACAAATGTTTCAAGAGACTTGTCATGTCTCACACTAAGACTGCCATCCCTGCTGACCTTGATCCGCACCAGTCTGCATACAGAGCAAACAGGTCAACAGAGGACAACCTCAATACAGCCCTCTGCACATCCCTCACACACTTGGACAACAGTAACTCCTATGTGAGGATGCTGTTCGCAGACTTCAGCTCTGCTTTCAATAACTACTTCAGAAGTTGGTGCAACATGGGCTTAGGGAGCTCACTGTACACCTGAATATTGGAATTTCTTAGCAACAGACCTTAGAACGTCAGGATAGGAGACCACATCTCCACCACTCTCATCCTGAACACTGGAGCACTTTGCTCTCTATATAGATGGAGAGGATGTAGAAAAGGTGGGTGGTTCAAGTTTCTTGGAGTCCACGTCTGGATCAGAAACATCTCTCACCAGGTGGGGAAGGCACAACAAAGCATGTTCATCCTTAGAAAGTTCTGACAAACCCACCTACAGGATATATGTGTCTATATGTGGGTTTGTGTATATATGTGTATGTGGGTATATGCACATATTTAGCTTAGTGTACCACCTTGGTGGTCTTTTGTGTACTTTTTTCAACTGAGTTGACAATAAAGATCTCTTTATCTTTATCATTACAAATGAGATTCATGTCACATCAGCCACCAAACCTTTTTCCAGCTTATTGCTTTTTAAAACAAATAATTTTTTTGATTTCCTGGCTTGTACGTGTTCTTTCATCCTTGGCCGCTAAGATTGAAAGTCCTGACCCATACGTACCTGGCTAAGGGACATTTATGTATAAAAGATGAATGAAATGCTTGTCCCATGTGCCCACGCTACCAATTGTTTCATTACTGGGTATATTTTTATTTATAGCATGTTTACTGTTTAACTGGATAACATTTTAAATTAGCAAAGAGCTAGCTGACCAAAATAGCACAACATAATACTGTATACACACACTGTCTGGTCTCAGCTACTTGCAGCCAATACAGGACAAAATGATTGACAGGTGTAATAGAAAGGCTGTGTCTCCTTTTATCCTTGTATCTTTGGTCTACTGATCTCTATGCCATTATGTTGCAGTGTGATTTGTTCAAAACCCAACACTGTCGATCATTATTCACCATTTGCCTTAGTGACAGGGTGTGCAACCATTATGTGCCATTGGACCTTGTTTTGTCTTGTTTTTCTTGTTCTCTCCCAGAATATGAAAATAAATCAATTTGGCTCTGAAAATCTGGGGCAGCCTGACCTCCTGTCACACTGCAGGATGCCGCCAGTAAATCCGTATCTCCAATGGTTTTATCTCATAAGCACAACAGTTTATGGCGGATACGTACAAAGTAGCCTTGAGTCCGTGAAACTGCCAGACGAGGAGGCGCAAACGTCATCGTGAGATTAGACAGTTTCTCACCTTGAGGCTTTTGTCAGTAGGCTTTCAATTGTTTAAATGTTCTGAGCAATACTAAAGAGCTGCCCCTTAACTTCACATTTAGATGTCTTTTACTGAGCTGTAAACTACAGGATCATAATGGATCAAATCATCAGGTTTTCTGAAAACGTTCCCCCATCCAGTCTTAGATTTTACTCAAAGATATATCATGAAACAAAATCTTAACCTGATAGTTCCAGCAAGATTGGACAGTCGTTGGCAATTTGGAAAAAAATTGTGACGCTACGAGCTAAAATGTCATTTTCAGTACTTTATAAACCCTAACCTATTCATTACAGGTTCATGAAACTTTACATATATTTAGAGCAACATGCAGAGAGTCCATGTCTGCTGTCATATTCAGGGTGAGATGAACTATTACTGAACTTTAGCTTCCTAAAATTTTTCATCTTGAACCTTTTTTAAGGTCCATAAAATGTAGATTTTTTTTATTTTATTTTCTTTTTTAACAGGTTGGTCTAGGTTTTATTTCTTAGGAAATCTGGTCTCCATGTCTATTAGTGTGCACCATGCAACTCAGTAAAATCTTACTTTTACACCGTTTCAAATGTTAAGGAGAAGGTAGAAGAATTGAAGATGTGGTTGGCATACCCTTGCTAATATGAATTGGAAAAAATGACACAATGTGATAAATTGCTTTATTGATTTTGACAGTAAGACCCTGCTCCCCTTTAGTCAGTGCAAATTTTTAAATATACGATGATTAAGACCTTCTCAGTACTTCCTGCCTGACACACCCCCACCATAAACCACCATAATCTTTCCATTGTGATATGTGGTTAAAGCTGGATTGTTGTGTTTTTTTTTTAATTGTTTTTATTTTTTTTAGTATTATTTTTTTTTTAGAATCACCTAAATGACCACCTCATATGAGGGGATACAATTCTTTGCAGCATTTTTGAGGGTAATTCACGTTTTTATGACTTCTTTTTAGTTTGAAAATTTTAGATCTGATGAGGTAGACTACAATTAAATTCAGATAAATTTAAACCTGATTGGGGCTGTCCTTTTATTAAAAGTGCCTAATTACATGGGTAACACCTGAAAATTGTGATCATTTGGCACTCTAGGCAATAAGCTGGCAGGCTGTAAGTACTTTGTGTACTTACTTCTTGGGGATATTGCCAGTAGCCAATTATTTTTCAGAAAGTTACCTTAGGTTTTTATCTATAGATTAGTGTTGTTCTCTATAGGTCGCTGTAGCCGGGGCTTAATCCACACACTGTGTTGATGAACAGCACCATGAGAATTTAAAGTGTGGGGGTGGTTGAGGTGACACAAAGCCTAAATTCTCTCTGTATCGTACGCCCAGGTTTGACGCAGCAGCATGCACTCTTTGAGTACGCAAATAATTTGAAAAAGATGTGCCTTATCAAAAAAAAAGTTAATAATAAACCGAGGATCTCTCCTCTTTTGAGCTTTTTTCTGAATTGAGCATCATTATTGTAGTACTCAAGCCAACTCTCATTTCATTTGTGTGTGGGGAAAAAAAGCAAAACCAACATGAAGCAGATAAAATCCTAATTAATACACATACCCTGGTGTAAAGGTGTGGTAATATTGATGGGAAATTTGTATAATTTATCTGTAGTTATTCATTTATTTAAAATTCTTTTTACACCATTCTTGTGGGTTCAGTGATGCCGCTGAAGCTGGCGGTTGTTGGTGTTTAAAATGAGGTTCTACCTTTTCCGAGTGCAGCTGTGTAGATCTGTTAGTAAAAGTGGCCATCTATTTTGGTTCCAAAAGATCAGAGAGTTTTTTAATTGGGGTTAGGTCTTAGAGGTGACAGCTCGCGTATTGCCCTGATTTATCCCCAGCTCTTAGTCAAAGTGCTCCAAACCGAAGCCAAACTGCTTTGCTGTTCAGAAAATTCAGGCGTGTTCACGTCTCGGGTTTCAACTCTGGCTTTCCGCTGCCGTGAATTCCTCAGCGACAGACCACTGAACTCCACTTTCACCATTTCAACTATCTGAAATATTTTTAGCGTCACCCTCTCGGATGTTTCCGCTACACAGGGACTTATAAAAAGCCCTGAGCCATGTGGTTACATTTGAGTCTTCCTTCCAGTAGTGTTATAAGTCGTAACTTTTTCACTTGGTCCGACTGCATCTCCCAGCATTCGATCTGCAGATTGTTTGATGAATCATTCATTATATTTTACAGAGTACAGCGTGACCTGCTTTTATGGCACCCTGAGTACTAGCAAATACTCCAACCCACATGTGTGTAGTCTGTTCTTAATATAGCTGCACTCGTTCAATCACATATCTTACGGTACCTATCATTCATTTATACCGCAGGGCTCAGTGAAGGATGATCTTGTCAGGATGATTTTTTTGGTTCCAATAGCATTGTTCAATATATTTTCACTAAATAATTGTAAAGAAGTAATAGATTACTTCTTTACAATTATTTCGTGAAAATATATTGAACAATGCTATTGTAGGCTATTGGAACCAAAAAAATAATCCTGACAAGAATATTGAGTATGGCTAATAAACAAAAACACTCTTTTGTTTTTTGCATCTTTTTATTAGGCATCTTTTAGACAAAAGTGGGGGTGTATAATCTTCACTGAGCCCTGCTGTAGTAAGAGTACTGACAAAAACTTAATGTAGCCTAAACTGGATCTACAATGTAAGACCATGAAGACCTCACTGCATCGTGCAGTTTGAACTACATCCTGACGACGTTCATGTCCAGTCATGTTCTCACTATGAATAACATTTTCTCACTAGTTTCTTACGATGCGTATGATCACACATGCAACCAATGTTTTCTTATCAGATCACAGCTCACGGTTGCCATCTACTTTAGCATGTTTTCACATCTGCACGGCACAAACTCGGTCAAAGCACAGCGCTCACCTAACCTGCTTCAGTCATAGTTAACCGTGACCCTATAAAATGGCTAAATCATAACCAGTTTTGCAAATGGGCGATTGAGTGAGGGTTTGTTTGGCTTTACTTTTATTTTTCATCTAGAGGTGTAAAGAGTAAATTATAAAAATGTATATAAGTGACATTCATGTCTGTGATGTTATATACAGTGGAAACTTTGGAATGTGATGATGATGAACCTCCTTGTCTGGCTTGTCCTTGCCTGTAGTATGTATGACATAGTGTTTGTGAAACATGTCCTTTTGTACAATAGAAGTTTGTCTATGTACATTTTCATGCGTTCGTTAAAAAAGTCAAAAGTTGATATCAGCATCAGAGACAGTAGCCTGTTTTCATACCAAAAACTGTCTGAACAGAGAGTGATAATAAATGTTTAAACTGAGTTTAGACTGTCACGAGAGCCTGAGGGAGTGGGAGGGTGTTGTTGTTTTTTCTGTAGTACATCTGTGCCTGTTTGCATGTTTTGTTTGCGTCCTTGTTTCAGTCATTTTTCTGCGCATGTCTCAATCTGTTACCCATGTCCTTTTCTGCTCACCTCTAAAATATGACTACTTTGTTTTATTTTTAATGAAGCAGCCAACGTTTTCTTCATGGAGGGGAAAACGCATTCTTGAAACGTTGTCACGATGGCAGCCGGGTGCAGATAGTTTCTGAAGTGAGCAGTTGGTGTTGATGTTTATATGCTTGGCTCTAAGCTGGAAGTCGAGTCCAGCACCGAGTCTCAGCGTGACGTCTTCACAGCAGAGGGCCATCACTTTCAATAAAGTCCAGAGCTAACAAACATGTCCGCCCACATGGTCATCTGTCATCCCAGACGTGCTGACAAAAGTGTTTATTTGAAAGGGTTGTGATGATATTTCCTCCCAAAGAGAGAATTTCCATCTCCAAGTGCTGGGTGAGATTATTGTATAATGTCAATAACACAATAAATTGCTGCCATATTTAAAGGTCCACTATGAAGGATGTAGGCTGACCTATTAGCAGAAATGGAATATACACTGCGCAGCCAAAAAAAAAGTTGCACACTTTAATTTTTTCATGGAGTACATTTAGCCTTGACTTCAACAATTAATCTCCATGGCGTTGTTTACTCCAGTTGGCCCAGTTGAGGCTTAGCAACATCAATGTGGCGATAAAATGAAGTCAGCTGATGACCTGAATGTACTGAACTTTAAGTGCTGATAGACATGCTGTTACCCTAATAGGAAACCATATATGTACTTTCACATGAGATGACATTTGACCTTTTTGTTTAGAAAATGCAAAATACGATTTCACAAATTTATCAGTGATACTAGCGCTGAGTGGTATAATGCTGCGATCATGATGCATGCTGAATATCATTTTCTTTAATTTTGGTATCTTTTGTGTTTTCAAACAGTTGAAAAATTATTTTTCTAATACATTGAATTAAATGTATAAAAAAAATAGAGATCTGGCCATCATGTTGATTGCCTGACATCCTGAAGGAAACCTGTATGGTTAAACAGTGTATAACATGGGTATGTATTGTGTGTGTGTGTGTGTGTGCACGTGTGTGCGTGCACGTCACAGGGCGACTGAACAGTGGCTGCCCCTCCCTCCTCATCATCTCGGCCCCCCCTGCCCCCTCTGATGGAGCGAGTGAGGAAGATCAAGCGGCAGCTGTCCATGACGCTGCGAGGGGGCAACAGTGGGGACAAGAACATGACCGAGAGCATCAGCTCTCAGGATGCAGGCGCACACAGTGACTCCGGTACAGTGCCACACCCTCAACTCTCGAACCCACATCCTCAAAGTCATCACCATCATCATGCTCATTTCAGCTCTGCTTAACTGACTCTGTATAAGAGAGATTGTATATTTGCAGAAGTTATCACATCATACAAGTTATATACTGTTCTCCTACTGTGCAGTCCAACTCTTAGATTGCAGTCAAGTTAATTCATATCTATTTTATAGTGTTGTTTTTCTTTTTTTGATATTTTGTCAGTCTCTGTTAAAATTCTCGTACCATACAAATTATAGACTGTTCGTTTCATCGTAAATGGGCAAACTTACACAATCAGTAGGGGATCAAATAATTATTTTCCCGCTGTATGTATAACAGTGCTGAATGTTTTATTTGTACGAAAACACACATTTTAGCTGTTACCTTCCTGGTTAATTAGCTTGCCATGTTACTGAATGATTATTAGGCATTATGCAAATTCCTTATTTTTCTCATTAGCATTTTCAATTATATTTATGCTTATAAAATAAAAGATGGAAACATAGTTAGAACTGCAATATCCAAAATTTCAAATTCACTCCCTTTTCAACTTCATCTGAAATATTACCCATAATGCTTTCTACCTTATCTCGTGATGCCTGGGAGATGAGCATGCACTGCGACAGCTGTGAAGTTAGAGTTTGAATGGCTGTGTATACCTGATTTTTCAATAGTGAGGTTTTATTAAACCTCAGTTTGCTGTTTGCTTTCCGACCAATCAGCATGTGTTATTCCAGCATGGCTCTTTGATTCTGACCAATCATCTGCTTTGTTCTGCAAGAAAAAAATATAATTTATTCATCTTGTTTTGTTGATGACGCAGAATTTTTTTTGGGGGAAATTTGAGCTTAAGGGGTAATCGATGTGCGGTTGCAGTGACCTAAAATATGCCACCACATGACATCTTATGACTGTAGATGAGTTGTAAACTTGCCAAGATGCTAAAGCAGCCACTGAATTTAGTGCTTGCAATAAAAAACTGCAGTATAAGTTTTTTTTTATTATTATTATTATTTTAGCAACAAACTGGTCTATATGTGACCTTAAAGACAGAGCAGTATACGATAACAAGATTGGAACTAGAACCGTATTAAAGTCTTTACGATTAGGAAGGCGATATTAACTCGCTGTATTACGTGTTGGAAATGATAAATTATGATGTCAGAACCTACAATGAGAAGTTGGGGTTGTATTCTCTTTAGAATTCAGATGAAGACTCGCCTCAGGTTGTCGTTTTATTGCTTTGTGTGTGTGTGTGTGTGTGTTTAATAAGGCTATCTTATTGTGACATTGTGCAAAATATTGCTCAGCCAGGCCAAGCCCATTTCACTTCATGATGAATTGCTACACTTATTTTTCATTAGTATGACATGATACGCCGATTTGTGACGGCCTGAAAAATCTGAGCTGAAAATAAAATTAAATTATAAAAGAAACAAATGAATTGAAACCCAATTGTACATCCCCTGTTTTTGGCATTGCTGATTTTATTCAAAGGTTATTTATTGTTTTATTTATTTTTATTAAGGAAAAAAAGCAGTTTTGTGTAATTTGTTTAATTATTTATTATTTATAATTTTTTTTGCTGGATGTAATGCATGCTTTTAGAGCGTGTGGGTTTTTCCCTGTTGATTTGGTTCGTTTTTAATTTGCTGTTTCCCCTCTTCCCCCCCCCCCCCCTTTTCCTGATGTCTTTCCTTTTCCCTTTTATTTCTTCTTCATCATCCATCTTTCTCCTCTCATCTTTCTTTGTTCATTTTTATCACTTTTTATCCTTTGCGCTCTGTCTGTCCGTCCATCCATCTGTCTTCTCAAATTATGGCCTATGTGTTTATGTTCCTATCCCCCTGTACATCTCCATGGGCCCTCCCCTCCCTTCCTGTCATCCCCCGTGTGTGCTCCTCTCTCCTCTCCTCTCCCTCTCTCCCAGAGGCCATGCCAGGTGGGGGTAGTGCCACTCTGCGTGGTTCAGTGAGAGGAGCTGGCGGCTCATTCAGCATGCACTCGCTCCTGCAGTCCTACAGCAGTGCCCTGCACCGGCCGCGCAGCCTGGGCCGCAGCCTCAGCTCCTATCTCAACCACACCACACGCCTCGGTACACACACACA
>JBCNYG010000015.1:3813181-3825024 GCA_039654305.1 Porochilus rendahli | reverse complement strand
AGGCATGTCTCACAGGGAGGAGACCCCGGGGAAGACCTAGGACACGCTGGAGAGACTATGTCTCTTGGCTGGCCTGGAAACGCCTTGGGGTCCCCCCGGAAGAGCTGGGTGCAAAAATCACTGTGATGTATATTCGCGAGTGTGAAGAGTGTGTCCAAGACAAGAAAAAAAATCCTAATGGTTATATTTATTGATTTATGGATTCTAGAAATTTTCCAGAATTTTTTTTATTTTTTGGCTGCTTTGAGGGGGCATTTATCTTAAAAGGGGCACAAATTACTATTTTTATATTTGTTGCACCTTAAGATACAAGTCTAAGGTCTAACATACAAAAAACTGGTTCTTCGTTCTAACGGGCCAGAAGGTTTAATGAACTCTCTTCCTCTTAGAATGCAGGATGTAATAATCCTTGTGTTCATCACTGGTGCTACCTTTCGTAGATTTAAAAAAAAAAATCAAACACTCAGCAAGTGATTTTAAAGGTCTTCAGATAACATCCTTATGGGTTTACAGTGGGTCAGTAAAACAACTATTGGGGGATGTTTGTGCCTCTTACCGAAGGTTTATATTAACGCGCTTATTCTGTTTCTATAGTAACCAATCATGTACAGACAGTTTACAGTCATAATCTGTATTCCATTCAATTTTAAAATTCTATAATGTTTCGTTTCTATTATTTTTTATTTTTTTTTTTTTTACAGAAAATGGTACCTAAGCAGCTTTACACAGTAAATGATTACATAAATTTAAACATATACATTTCAGCATTTCTCTACAACGTCTAAGTCGTATACACCCGTAATGAGCAACCGTGTGGTGACGGTGACAAGGAAAAAACAGAGATGACATGAGGAAGAAGACTTGAGAGAAACCAAACTCAAAAGGTGGAACCCATCTTATTTGGGTGACACTGGAAAATGTAGACTGAAGAGATGGATAGATTAGATTGAATAGTCAAATAATAATAACAATAATTTAATATTGACATTTTTTGATTTTGCTATAGTGAATTAATCCCGGAAATTATTGCCTCTGCATTTAACCCATCCAAAGTGAGCACATACACACTCAGAGCAGGGAGAGCGGTTAGGGGTTTGGTGTCTTGTTCAAGGGCATTTCAGCCATGAAGGTGGAAGAAGGGAAGGTGCTGCTCACTCTACCACCACCACACATTTTTCCTGCTGGTTCAGGAATCAAACCAGCGACCTTTCAGCCCCAAAGCCACTTCTCTAACCAGTAGGCTACGGCTGCCCCCATATACCGCCCACTGCTGCTCGACGCCCCTCTTGTCTCTTGGCTAAGGCAGTACAGCCATTTCAGGCACCACCAGCAGCTTAGTGCCTCTTCAAACACATAATAATATTAATACTAATAATAACAATAATGAAAGATAGATTTAAAGCCATTTAACAAAGACATGGATATAATTGTTAACCTGATGCAAGAAGACTTTATGTAAGGCATATAATACACAGTGCACAGGTGCTCATCGTAGTTATCACCACCACTAGATGCCAATAGATACCACTAAATCTTACACACTGTACCCTTAAAAATGTCTACAGCGATGGACTGTTATGCATAGAAATGGTTTGTTATACAGAAATATCAGACTGATGAAAGCTTTGATTAACTTCAGTGCAGGTTTTACACTTTTAATTCTCAGTAACAAGACCAGGTGTATTTTGTTGTTGGGGCTTTTTGGTCGTATTTTCATTTCAGTTCAAATGTATTTGTAAAGAGCCTTCAAGCTCCCGCCACCACCGTAGGTAAGCTGACTTATCGCGATAACTTTGGAAGGAAATGACATGGGATCCCCAAATTTTTGTGTTTGAGTCACTATTGGGTAAATAATATGGGATTGTATACGGGTCATCTTGACCTTGTTTTATAATTGTGGCTTTGTTATACTTTGGAAAAAAATGTCCTTTTTCAGCATGCGTGTAATGTATAATAATATATATATAATTCAACGCAGGAAAATATCATCGTGTCTGATTCTCTTTCTGTCTGCGTAGTCAATGGAGTGTGATGAAGCAGGAGCTTCAGTGAACAGCGCAACAGTGAAGCAGCAGCAATCTTCATCTGCACCTACACAGGAGGAGAAGGAGGATGGCTGGACGGTAGTGCGCCGGAAAAAGTGAGCGGATCTCCATTCCGAAGGAATTACACAACTTCAACGTGCCAGAAATGCCATGTTTAAATGAATCACCAGTGATGGGAAGAAAAATAACAATCTCAATAGAGAGCTTATAGGGGAAAAAAAGTGCTATATGGTGGTGAAAATCATCTGAACTTGCTGAGTGAGATCTACTGGTACAGCTTGTTACTAAAACTGGGCTTTTCTTTTAATCTAAGAGGCTCCCGTTTGGACTTCACTGTTGCATGAGTCTTTTTTTACAGTGAAAAACTCGTTCATGTTTTAGTGCATTCATCACGCCCTCTTGTGGACATACTGGGCTCTGCAGGAAACGAGCAGCACCTGTGCTGTGCTGTGTGAGAGAGAGAGAGAGAGAGAGAGAAATGCAAAGTGTGCAGCTTGTTTTCTGAATTTCCTTTAAATAATGTGATTTATAAATGTTAGATGTGTACTATGTACTAATACAGTATAAAATATTAAGTCAGGTTTCAGGCTGTGCTTCAAGATTTGCATTTTTAAAGATACTAAATCATTTGCTATATATCTCAATAATACTGTGTGTTATATTATACACCATGTGATGGGTGGATAGAGAGGGAGGAAACAGTAAGGAATCACTGCTAAAAGGAAAATCATCGATTTTAAAGAAATGTTATTTAAAATTAACAGCCAAACAAATACCTTGTGTTAAAGCTCCGCTTTCACAAGCCTAATTAATGCAGTGGGTGGAGTTAACCTTGATTGAGTGTTTAATTTACAGTGTTTTTTTTTTTTTTAATTGTTTTTAACAGAACACAAGATCAAGAGTCCAATATATTTATTTTATCTTCAAGTCTTTACGTATATATTGCTGCATGTTTACCAACAACAAGCATTCTTCACACGGCGAAACAAATATAAAAAGATGAAGCTGATTTTATTAATTTATTTTTAAAGTTTTTTCTTTTAGGGCATCAAGGCACTATTGTAACATATAAACCGTATGACCGTTCTACACATCGTTGTGACCGGAGGGTGAAAACTTGACACGACACACAGTTCATCTGCACCGTGTAGAGAGATCAAAGCTTTGTTAAATATTTATAAAAACGATGGAGTTGAGGTTCTACCTAAGAAAACTGTGTGCTCATGATACTGTTCCTTCTGATTTCCAGCCTAAAATATACTGAGACATGTTTATACCAGAGCACTGCTTGCCCAACTGCACAAAGTGTGTGGTGTGTGTGTTAAGAGCTTAGCCAAGGGTGTTGCAGGCATTCTGCCGCAGTTGCTCGTTTCTCTGGTATAAATTCCAGCATGGTGAGGAGGAAGTCGCTGAACTGTGCCGCCTGCTCCAGCGGCCACTCGTACTTCTCCAGCAGCACCTCGAACAACCCCCACGGCTTCAGGTTACTGATGTGCCGCAACTCACCTACACACACAGCCAACACAAGGTCATAATAATGGTGGGTTTTAACACCTGCACAAATACAGTGCGACAGAACAGGAGAATAATTGAGAGAGCAGGAATACAGTGTACAGTGATTTTTAATAAACTATGTTTACATCAATTACATAAGACACTAGAACGGAGGTGTCAAAAATAAGGTGAAACGGTCATATCGAGCCCAGAAAATTAACTTGGGGACCTCATTTGTGAACTGTACCTGAATACATAGAATCAGAAAAAAATGTCATAATAATCCATAATTGCACTAGAGGGCAAACAGAGCAATAAACTCAGAGCCATAAGCTCAACTACTGACATCATCCATTATTTCAGCTTGAGCCCAGCTGTATCCCCATCAGAGTCACGGAGGATGATGTGGAGTCTATAGGTGTGAAGTGCAGACACTGGATATGTTAAAAATACACGATTCATTAGCATGCTAAAAATCCGAGTCCATTTCAGTTCCAGGTTGTAATAACGGCTGAATACTTATGCAACGGGCTGTAAAAATAAACATAGGATCAAACATGGTCTATTTAAGGATATTCAATCTATTTCAGTGATTTAGAATGTACCTGGAACTGGACGCAAACACATTTAAGACGACGTCTCGATGTTTTTCTGTTAAAACACATTTGCTTTTACTTCACATTAAAGAGTGGCGGTACTAGTCATCCTTACAGCATCATTTGTGCCTATGTGATATGTTTAAGTGATACAAAGCACTGTTATGATACATGGGGTCGGTAACATGGCCCAGCCAATCCAACGAGTTCACGTCACTCTAGTCAGGAACGACCACTGACGAAACATGTCTCTGAGCATGCCCAGTGCCACAGCAGAAGGGGCAAAGACCGGTGTTGCAGGAAGGAACTGTTAATGTCCTCCAGGATCGGTTTAAGTAGCTAGTAACACTAATTCACCACAGGCACCCTTTGAGTTTAATTACATAAAACACTTCCCACTCTATTTCCCGGATTATTAGGGGTAGCAATCAACATTATTCAGCAGCAGTCCCAGACGTTTACAACACTTATCCGACACTCAATACACAATATTGTGTTTCCACAAAAACTTAAGGATGGTAGCAGCACATTGGTTTATCACATTCATTTTAAATGTGGGTTCCGGCTTGTCACTGTCCTCACTTTCACTAGCTCTCCCGTCACTGATTCCACTATCTGAGCACTCAATACCAAATAATGTCCAATGCTGGATTTTGTATGGGAAATACGAAATCCGTAAAACAGGGGTACAGAAAATCTGTGTGCTCCGAGCTGACTCCCCTGCTTAAGGTCAGGTCTCAGAAGAAGTCATCAAACGTGACTAGCGGGCCGGACTAACCCAACCATTTATCATGCGGAAGCAAGATTTTTATGGCTTATTTTTCCATTTTAAAAATTGATGACAATGATGACCCTCCTAGTGACGGTGTAAGCATTATCCACTTTGAATAATGATTTTTTTTAAATCCAGAGATAGTGGACCAAGCAGACCGCACCAAAACAAATATCAGCGGCAGAGACAATACTACTAATGATAACCATAACAAATTATTATTATTTCACTAAGGCTTTTTCAAATGTCATCTACAAAAGTATGAAGTCTGAGAAAACAGCACAAGGCTTGCCACAAGTCTAATGAAGAGGAAAGTTGCCATATTCCCGTGTTTGCGTGTGATTTATGACTGATAAAGCAGGCGATGTCTCGAGTTACAGACACACTAAACCTCGCCAGTACGCAGGACAGCAAAGCTGCTCTTCGAAGCTGCAGTAAGAAACCAGAGCTTCACATGCACGTACATCCCTAGCCGCTTTTGTAACTGTATGCAATCAGACCTTCTCTAATCGGGGACCTTGCCTGCACTTGTATTCGAGCTAATAATATCGAAGGATATGAAAGCTCAGCTATTAACTCGTTACAAGATTACTCATTCTAAACTTTTGCTGTTTAAACTCAATTCAAACATTTTAAATTCCAAAAAGTATATCACTTCCTGTCTTTCTGTATATTAATACATTCATAAATATTTCTATAAATAGAATATAAAAGAATAACAAAAAAGAAAAGGGTATATAAAAAGCAAGATAGCGCTTCATTACTGAAAAGGCATTTAGCAGTTAAATCACACTCGATATATAGGTGTAATAAATGAATAAGTAACAGGAGCAAATGTTCCACAGTGATAACTGTTATTCCAAACAGAAGAGGTGAAAAGATTCACAGATCTTCTCTCCCTCACAGCGTGCCAGGAGAATCAACACAGATCCACACATATGCACGTTCAGCAATGTTTCTCATTCATTTTAAAGCGAATCTGGGTTTATAAAAATGGGATTAAGCAGTTCAGAAAATGAAGGAATGAATAAATAAATACATATACACTGGTGTGGTAAAAAAACAGGACGGGTCAGGACTGGCAGTGTTGGGTTACTGATCCAAAAGTCAGTGGTTCAATCCCCACTATCACCACTGTTGGGCCCTTGAGCAAGGCCCTTAACTCTTAATTGTTCCGTTGTATAAAAGTGATAATTGTAAGTCTCTCTGGATAAAAGTGTACCAAATCAGTCAGGCACAGTTTCATTTTTCATAAGAAAAAGAAAAGGGGGAGGGTGTGCCAAATTTGAATCTATCAATCACGCTGTTTTGCACTGCAGTGGGGTGAGATTCCTTTCACATTGATGACGGGGATGAAAACATCTTAATGGAAATGCAAAGTCAGTGCTTCATGCCTCTTTTATACTTTATAGGTACATTTCATGTTGCGAAACATTATGAAAGGCCTGCCTTCCAAACTCTCCCGTTAAACATGAACGTATGTGCATTTACTTCATATGGTGGCTTAAACTTACATTTTTGTATCTGCTAAAATCCGTTTGATAGTTTGTATTAGCCAGTTTGAAAAGGCTGCAATTTACCCGGGAAACAAGACAAGACAGGGACAAGAATTCTTCAGTTCATATACGGCAAGCTAATGGCAATAAAAACAGTATACAGATATTAAACTACCAAATCAGACACAAACTAATAAGCTTCTGAATAAAATAAAGCTATACAGAAACACAAACCATATGTACTTCCATGCACATATATTAAAACAATAATTCCATCATATATATGAAAGAAAAGAACACTGTGCAACGTGTGAAAATTAGTTCCATATTGCTGACGAAAACATGGTGATCATGTGACTACATTACGCTTTATACAGCCACCCTCTTTGTGCAAGCATATTGAAGAAATCACGCACTGCACGTGCATGGCACCCCGATAACCATCAGAGGCCAGGCCATGTCCCATATACGGTAAAGGACTCCGCTGAATGTATTCCGATTTGGCCTTATAGGGAAACACTCATTAATTATTTAAAAACAATTCCAATGTGGAAGTACTTTAGGGCACCAAGTCCTAGAAAATACTCAAAGTCCTCTTTTCATTCAATTTATCAACAGAATCTACAGAATATTACAGAATTTCACAACCAGATTTCTATAAACAGGTTTCTCTTCTTATAAACAGGTTTCTGGGTGCTTTAAGATTAAAAAACACTGAAGCATATCACTAATGCTGAAAACATATACACTCAGATTTATGACAGCTACACAGTGACTGGATCAGAAAGTACACACCACTGGTTTGTGGTATGAATGGGACTGGAGTGATATGGAGCAGTCAAGTCAGGAGAGGGCCACCGTTATTGGGTAAGCTCATTCATTGAGCTCTAGAGAAATTAGGCTGCTCGGCTCACGGGCCCTGAACCCTATCACACTGCAACTCAATCACTGCCTGAATAAACTGTGATAAATGTGACAGGCGAGATATTACACTTCGGCCAATGAACCCAAACCCTCACTTCACTGTAATATTGCTCACAAAGGAAAGCAAGCCAAGAAGCAATATAGTGGCAAAGCATATAATGCAAAAACTAACAAACGGAAAGTTCTACAAACAGAGGAACAGCATTTCAGAATGATTGCAAGTGTTATCTTACCTCTGCGGTTGAAGTACTCTCGTGAATATCTGCCTGAAAGAGCAAAATGAGTCGGGATGGGACCCAAGAGCTCAATGACATGAGCCAAGTGATCTACGAACAAACAGAAAACAAAAATGCACACAATTCAGAAGATCAGGATAAGAGGAATTGATTTTTTTTTTAAGAAAACCAGAGCACTGACCTTCATCCCGAGTATAGTCTTCCCCTGAATGAGGCTCAAAGAGATAGTCTCCTGTAGCCAACTCAAACGCCTGCAAAATACGACCCAGCGTAGAAGCTAATAAGACTTCAGAGTGTCAGAGAGCAATAAAGTGGAATTAAACCCAAACTTAATAAAATCTTGCATGCACAGTTTGTGTCTGTTCCTATAAATACATGCTATGCTTAGACACTTCTTCTCTTGTAAAATACAAATGAGTAATAAATGCTCACACAGGGAGGCGCTATTGTACTGCAAAAAGTGGAACACCCCAAATTTGGAAGCAACTGTAAACCGCAAGTGTTTGCATTAGAAAGCAGTGAGGTATTTTCCATGCATTCGGTGTATGTGAATGTAATGTAGTATATTGTGTATAGTTAGTTAGATAGTTGTATTTTTAAGTTCACCAGTTTTTTATCTGAATTTTTGTTTAATATCTGTAGATTATTTTTGCCATTATCTTTACTTATATAAACTGACACATCCATGTTCTATTCTCACGATTTTGCACACTTGTAAGAAAGCAGGCTAAGGGGAATTATCCAAGGGATTTTATCAAAAATGTAAGTAAAAACCACCTGATAATGAAATTATACATATTTTCTGTGTAACAGGAAAGTTCTGTAGGCGTTCCTTTCATTTTGCTTTAAGTTACAGCTTTTTTCCGATAGGTACTAAAAGGTTGACGGTGGAGACTCCTTCTATAAACGTAAACCAAAAGACCTCAAATGTAGGCAGTCACCATACAAACTCTGTGCAACTTGTCACTACAGAAACATGAAGATAAGCATTGGTAGAAGATTTTTTGCCTTCTGGAAGTCAACCTACATTATCCCATAAGGACTGTAGGCACTTTCATGGGAATACTTGAGAGTCACGGAGCTAACTGAATAAGCAGAGGTGGATACCCATGATTCTTATGTATGTATTAACTGGCTATGGGAGACCTTAACGATATTAGAATAAGTGTGTTACTATTAGCCTGTTGTTTATCCTGCACTTTACTCTGCAGTTAACAGCATTCATGTTTAGCTAGTTAGCATCTCTGGAATGTTTAACATGTTTTTCCCCCCATCAGATTCATGTTGTTAAATCAATATCTTACCATACACGCTGTGCTCCAGATGTCTGCTGGAGGACCGTACTCAGCCCCTATCAGCACCTCCACTGCTCGATACTGACGCGTCTGAATGTCCTCTGTAAAGTGCTTGTGCTGCGGAGAGAAGGACAGCAGCGATGCTGCGTCTGAGCCAGGACACATTACACTCTGAGTAGTGATGCGTATCTGTATTTGTTTACAAGATCCATGCTAGTTTGGAAATAAGTTAATTAGAGAACAAGCCATTAATTAAAGAAACATGGAGGGCACTGGAGGAAGTCATTCACTGCCCACTGTGAGAATAATCCACAGCGAGATGGTTGCCTGACATCGTCAAAAAGCAGACTATTCTCCTATATCAATGTGCTGAAGTGCTTAATTCCTCTAAATATTACAGTAATTTGCCAATAATACCATGTAGTTTTTAAGAAACTCTTCTATCCTATCAATTTACATTCATTCGTTCTTAAGTTGCTTAATCAAAATTGGGGTCGTGGGGAGGCTGGCGCCTAGATCAGCCGACTCTGGGTGAAGGCAAGGTACACCATGGACAGCTCTCAGGGCCATCACACCCACAGACATTCACACCTAGGGGCAATTTGAAACAGCCAATTAGTCTACAGTGCATGTTTTTTAACTGTGGGAGGAAACCACCAAATATGGTATGTTATGCAAATACGGTATGTTATGCAAATACGGTATGTTATGCAAATATGGAATTTAACATCAAAGTGTAAAATGAGTCTAAAGCTGGTTTTAAACTTAGTTTTAATGAGTTTAGAAATTTTGTAAACAGATCCAGGTCCGTATATCAGACACACAATGTTCTTAAACATGCGTCTCATGATCCTACCTAGTGATGTGTGAGAAGTTACATCTACACCACATCTCATTAAACCATGTTGTTGCCACTGCAGTGACAAATCTTCCACAGTGTGAAACCTGATTAAAACTATTACCACCACACTGCTTTGCTCAGAGCACGACAGCATTAAAATCATCATGAGGTTTAAATTAGAAGAATCCGCCTCGATCCGTCACAGATTCATTCATTACAGCACAGTCAAACTCTCTCCTTCACATTAGAACATAAGGTTTTCTTTTATAATGATCTTTTTGCTGCGATGCCTGTGGACCTGTCTGCCACAGACTGTGATGAATGTTCAGCGCTCAAGGCGGGGGCTGAATGATAAGATCTGTGAACACTTACCACCCAGCAGGCGTTGCCCAGGTCTGCGATCTTGATGCAGATTTTATCTGCGTTCTGTGGCTCGAGTGGGTTCACCAGAAAATCTGTGGCACTGAATGCTGCAACCATAAACACAGCGTACTCGGTTACTTCATCAACAGAAACAAGCAGTTTTGGATTTTGCATTGTAACTGGAGTATCTAACACATTCAGCTCAAAAAACTCTATTAGGTCTCAGTGAGTTAAATGAATAAATATTCATTCATTGTTTTGTTTTCTGAACCGATTAATCGTAATTATGGTCACGAGGAGGCTGGCGCCCTTCTCAGCCGACTCTGGACGAGTGTTGAGTGAGAGTACACCCTGGACAGCTCGTCATGCCACTGAGGGCTAAATGAAAAACAGTCAAATTATTTTTTCATTTAATTCAAGGAGAAGTAATGTGAACTCTGGAAGACTGACTGTTGGGAGAGAAGGCGGATCTCTGGCTGTCCCTCTCTGTGGAGTATCCGGACAGTGTAGAAAGTGCAGATTCCGAGGTAGCAGACAGTATGGAGCTCGACGTGCCGGAGAGAGCAGAGCCAGGACTGGAGAAACGTAGAGGCCCATAGCCATTATATCTCTCCTCACACCACGATGATCCGGACTCCGGACTACCTTTTGTGCCTGGTGTGTGATACCCGTTACTGTTCACTGGCAGAGACAGAAAGAGAGGGGCGGGGGAGCATGAGCAAACTATATTTAAGGAAGAAATTAAAAGATCATCAAGGAATCTCATCACATTACTCTGAATGCTTTTGTGGTTTGTTGTTCGGACCAACACCAAGACCCAGGGGAGATATTCTCTCTCAGCTTCATTCACAATTGAACAGAAATTAAATGTTACTTTCTTTCTAGTTAATTTTTTTGAAAGATATTTATTTATAAAGAACCTATTGCCATGTATGGACACTTGTACAGTGTTTTGGTCCCACTACTATCATAAACGCACTATTAATGGTTAAAACGTTCTCTTTCCCATCAATGCCCAAAAATATGTGGACACCCCATCATCACTCTCGAATGCAGGTTGTCTGCGAGTGACCCATTTCCTGTTGGTACATTTCTCACTCTGTGTGTTCATTTTGGTCTCGTCCCCGGCTTCACTCAGCTTCCAGAGAGTTCGTGCGTTTCTGCAACTGTCCGGCACGGCGAGTCCATCCAGCTCTTCCATCTTCTGCAGGTCCTGCAACCTCTCGTCAAGCAGCCGCTGCTGTCGCTTCGCCTTCCGCTTCAACTTCTTCTTCTTGTTTTTTGACAACTTGCCCATCTGGACACAAACACACAAACACACAAGAAAACATTGCCTTTCAGACTGTATTTCACACACATTTAATCAGCAATAAATTCAATAAATTTAAAGAGTTAGCTACAGAAGTGTGTCAAGTCCAATTACAGCAGCAACAAGCTCAAAGTCTCAAACGGTGATGTGTTAGCTCATCAAACTGTGACAAGGGCCAGGAACTAGGGGTCACTTTGTGATATGATATATATTATTGTTATTATTCTTATTACTATTATTATTATTATATATTGATTTAAGCGGTGCATAACAACAGAGTTCCCCATAAAGTCTTTGCGAGCTGTGTTTATTTATTACGTTTACACTAACAAGCTTTACCCTCCTGGATGATCATCATGCAACTTGGCAATACATAACAGCCAACTTAGCATCAATTCAGCAAAGTGTAAACAAGCATCCAAGCCATATTTCATGATTACGATGCTCCGCTTCACTGTCGGACCATCATGTC
>JBCNYG010000015.1:3780954-3800262 GCA_039654305.1 Porochilus rendahli | reverse complement strand
CAGCAACATTAATGTGGCAATAAAATGAAGTCAGCTGATGAGCTGAATGTACTGAATGAGCAGGTTATCACATCAATAAACTTTTTCTTCCCTGATGGCATGGAAAAATGGGGACTCAAATAATGAAAGATTGGTTCAGCAAGCATGAGGAATCATTTTCACATATGTATTGGCACCCCAGAGTCCTGACTTTAATCCTATTGGAAGTTTTCAGGATATGCTGGAGAAGACTTTATGGAGTGATTAATTTTTTCTGTCATATATAGGTGAAAAAATAAACCCAACATGACATATATACATATATAGTCACGACAGATATATAAATAACAATAATAGATTTAAATTTTGAAAAATAAATGAATAAAATTAATTTTGATTTTAATTTATTATTATTTTTTAAATTTTAATTTAATTTTTTACATTTTGTTTAATTTTATCTGAAGCTTACGCTGTGAATTACTTAATAAAAAACTGATTTAAAACATGCAGTAGTTTATTATTATTAATATTAATATTATTATTATTACTACTGGTTTATCAGCGTCATCCATCAATGTTAGGTGGCACAGAGGCATCCGCTTCACAGCAAGTAGGTCCTGGGTTTGAGACCCAGGCTCGGCAAAGTGTATTTCTGTGTGGAGTTTGCATGTCCCCCCCAAGTATCTGTGGGTTTCTTCCGGGTAATCTGGTTTCCCCCCACAGTCCAAAGACATGCATATTAGGCTAACTTGGATAGCTGTCCAGGGTGTATCTCACCTTTGCCCAGAATCGGCTGAGATCGACCTCCTCATGACCTTAGTTTCGGTGAATGACTATCAGTGTTATCTCTAGCACTAGTATGCTGGTCATGTTCAGGGCTCTAGACATCCTGGCTGTAGAACACCCATACAGGTTGAAGCTCTTATATTTGTTTTTTTACACTGTCTATATATTTTAATTGAAGTTATTTTCACTCTTTGTTTTATATGCATCATTTTTAATAACCTATCCTTTACACAGTATTTAGGGCTCCTAAAAATTATGGCAGGTAACCCAGTGGGCTTCTAACTCTTCAGAAAAATCTTGTACCCTGCACTGTGTAGATTAGTATGACTGTATCAAGTCCTACTCATTTAGGATTCCTAAGACTAAGACCACACTATGAGTGGTTTAAGCTCTGGGGTGCTGATTCCCACTAGCATCAAAGCATGTTTTTGTCCATCAAAGAGAAACTATTAAAAAAATGTTGTGGGCTCTGCTGCTTGACTCTGCTTGGGTCAGCTGATTATTGTGGTTTGTAGCGTTCCAAACAGTTGTGTATTGCCAAGAGTAGGGTTGCAGTATAGTGCCCTCTCGTGGACATGTGACACCATGCCAACACTCATAATATGATGGCAGTATCCCTTCCATCTGTCCACTTCTTCTTTGTAATTTATAAGCAGTTATTAATGATTCATTCATTCATTTTCTGAACCGCTTAATCCAAGTTAGGGTCGCGGGGAGATCTTAGCCGACTCTGGGCGAGCGAAGAGTACACCCTGGACAGCTTGCAGTTATTAACACCAATAGTAAATCATTTGCAATTTTGCATTATTATTATTATAATTTTTTGCCAAATACAATCAGCATATTAAACCATGTAAGTAAACACTGGTCTCTGTATTAGCTGTATCATTTTCTCTGCGATCTAGGTCAAATGACTTACTATGCAAAGTTGTTCAACAGAGGGTGTGGAGAGCTTCAAGACCGTTGACGAAGAATGTAGAACTTCTGTCTATTCTGAATTCAAGCTCTGTAATAAAATACACAACAAAACCTTTGGAATGAAGCTTGCTTTCTGACAGAAACAATGCCCTGTCTATAAATCATAATGTCACCCATCCATCCACTGATATAGCTATCATAGCAAAAGTAATGACAGAAAATATATACATCTATCCATCAATAGATAAATCATACCACGTAACCCTCCATACTTCCGTCAAACTAGCATCTATCATAATTACAACCGAAAGGACAGTCACCCCAATAGTCTAGGTATAGATATGCATCCACCTAACAATCAATTTCCCTCTCTATCTATATAGCTAGCTATGATTATTGGTTCAATATCTGACTAAATTCTGACATAATAACATGAATGCAGTCAATTCTTCATCTCCAGTAGAGAAGGCTAGTAATTCTTTACTCTTAGAGAGTAAATAATGAGAAAAAAATAAAGGAGTGTGAATCCACTAC
Organism: Porochilus rendahli; assembly: GCA_039654305.1. NCBI lineage: Eukaryota > Metazoa > Chordata > Actinopteri > Siluriformes > Plotosidae > Porochilus > Porochilus rendahli. Next base: position 3,798,045 of record JBCNYG010000015.1, on the reverse strand, counting down.
AGATAAATTAGAACTTCCAACCAGATGTACGTAACATCCTACTTGACGCCCGTTTTACTTTGCATATGGTACCTGGTCGAATTACCATAACTGTCTGAATAAACCATTCGTCTCTTAAATAATCACCTTATCCCCCTCAGGACTGCTGCAGCCTATAAAGGGAACATTGAGGGTGAGGTGGGGAATATACTTGGCACCATACTCACAAACATTTTCACAATTTTAAAGTCACCTACTGCTATATTTTGAGGAGGTGGCAGATCAGAGAGCCTGTAGCCCTGAGGCGTCAATGCTGTCCCCTCCAGGGTTCTGGGATCGATCCTAAAAGGTCCACCTGTTCTTCCACATGTACTTCCTCTGGCTTCTTTACACTGTACAAAACATTATGTCAACCATTATGTGGATTGCTGAGTCTAAATTGCTCCATGTGTGAAATTGTGTGGTATCTGCAAGGTGCACTGAGATGCACAGATTCGGGTGTATTGTAAAATGTCACACCCACTGTGAAGGTAAATGAAAGAAATACTAAATAACAAAATACAGTACAACGAGTTCCTCTGTTAAAATTATAACTTTATTTTATTTTTTTCTTTTCTCATACAAATCGTGATTTCATTCATTTTAATGATTATTCTGGCTCTTAATGTCTCTTCAGCAGAGAAATGTATCCGAGCCAAAAAATTTTTTGTCTTCATAATATTTACAGGCACATATACACAACTGTTAGCAAACTATATTCAATACAAATAGAAAAGAGAGTTGAAGTTTACAACGGGCCGGAGCTTTCTATTAACCCTGATTCCATTAGAAAATTACCTCATGTTCTTTTTTCCCCCTTTGTATAAAAAAAATTGTGTAAAATATGGCGATTCACTCCACACACACCATTCAGCTGACTGTCCCTCTGCTTTCAGGTGATGAGTAAAATACAGTAAAATTACTGCACATTTGGCAAGACAGTGTCACAGACTGTATAGTGAGAAAAGAGTTCAGTAGTCTCTCTTTTTTGTTGTTTTTTTTGTTTTCATCATTTGGGAGAAGTGTTTTCACTGGAGGTCCTCAGACTGTCGCCATACACAGGGGCTCGCTTATACATACACAAGTTGCCCGATTGGGCCGGTTGTGAACCACAGACACAAGCATCATGCGCTCAATTAAAAAAAAGGGCAATAACACCCCATGCATGCATAAGTCTCTAATAATTAAGACTACACTGAGAAGCCAAACATTCAAATTTGAAATTTCAGGCTAACACATGTACTGTATAAACAAATGAATATTCACCTGCTGTTTTATGTTTTAACCCAATCCTTCTGCATGTATTCTAGTATTACTTTCTGCAACCCTGATATTTCTAAATTATATATACTAAATAAATATCAACTCACAATTGGTCTTTGTTTTTTTGCCTTTTCTTTGTTTTTCAGTTCACAATATTCTTAAGTAAGAACTATTATTCAATTCAACAGTCCCTTGTAACAAAGGTGTAGTTTGTAACCACTTGCAAATAAAATACCTTATTAAAAAAAGTTGTGGTTTATAACATTGCCATGCAGTGGGTGTGGCTTGTTTCTTCATTATAACTGTCTTTTTTACACATGTCCAGTCTGAAAAGTAGCTCCGCCCCAAAGGTGGAGGAGAGCTCCACCTTTTCTGCATAAAAGGTAACCTGTAAGGCATAGAGAGGTTGCTTCAAAAAACTCTTAACTGATGCCTCCTTGGTCCCTCCAATGATCGATCCTGAAGTCCACCAACTTTATTGATGCATCATTTACGAAGAATCAGAATAACAGGTGTTTCCTGTATAGTTTATTTTGTTGTACAGTGAAACTTAATGCTAAAAAACAAGCAAAGCTAATTTTTAAAAAAACATTACTGCCATTCCCCTGGAAATCACAGTGGCATGAGCCAGGCGTGGGTGTCTGTGAGCTCATGTATTTGGAAAAGGGCGGACAGCGTTTCCCTCCAAGGGTATTACATGGCCCCATGTTGCAGCATGAGCAGCAGTTAAAAAAAAACAAAAAAGAATGCGGAGATTAGCTGGATTCACGTGTCTTGAAGGAAAGCATGAGTTAGCCTTCACCCTCACCGGTTTATAGGTGTCACATAGTAATTGAGTCTAAGTCAATCAATGTCTTGCTTTAAAAGAAAGTGAGGTGAAGAGTAGAATCTTCTTTAAGCTAAAATAATGATATTCATACACGTGCTGTACACGTGCATTATGTTTTAGTGAATATCTCATTTCTATTTCCTGCCTCCTTTCTCCACTTTCTGTAAAACAAGCAAGGAAAGGAAACATGGCTGCTCCTTGTACAAAGTCTGTAGTTTGAACACAAAAGGGAGAGGTCAATTAAAGGAAATGGGCTCACAATTTCTTTTTTATATCTTTTTAAAAATTAAATTGCATTGCAGCCAGTGAATGGCTTTACGAATTACTAACAGCATCTTTAACATGACAGTATATACATATACAGGTGTGCATGTTTTGTGTTTTGTGTGGTGCCCATCTTTAATCTGTATATCAGGGGTTGAAGGAAGACACACACGCCACACACCACACACACACACACACACACACACACACACACACACACACACACACACACACACACTATTCAAGCCATCAGGAAACACACTAGCAAAAATTGCTAAAGCAACAGAAAAGACAAACAAGTAAACGCAAAGTGCTACAGGCGAGAAAAAATTCACATGATTACAATCCAGAATCATTTCTATTTACACACGCATCACTTAAAAAAAAATTATAAGCCTGAAGACTGAACACTTCAGAGCAGTGCACACTGATGTACAAAGTAATTTAGCAATACTGAAATTACTGAGAAGGGCAGCTGTGATCCTGAGACAGAAACCTTTAACAACAAACATATTTCTCTACAATAACAACAACAAAAAAAAGCCATAAGTGGTGTGAATAGCTGAAATGTGTCCCGGTCAGCTTCTGTCTTTTTCGAAACCTGTGGCATATCCCTTCCTCGTCTCTATTTGGCAAATAACGTCAAGCTTGTATACTGGAATCGGTAATCATTATTAAAGGTTACAAACAAGGCACATTTGGTAATCTTGTATAAATAAGTGCTATTTACAGTAAAAATAAGTTAGTTTCTTCTACTCAGTGTCTGTATGCCTACCACAAACAACTCCACCCACTGAATCCGCCCACTTGTCCTCATCACTGATTCACTAACCTAGAGACATCACCATGCCCCGCCTACACATCGACCCTAATCCAATTTAGTTGTTTTGACAAATAAAATCATTAAATCTGAGCTCTGTGCTAAGGCTGCGGTCAGTGAAATGACTTTGATCCTCTCTTTGAAGTCAGCACCAAAGTATCGCACATAATTTATGAACCATGCTGAAATTTTTCAAACACATCACTGATGCAGAAAGAAAATAGCCAGGACAATATATATTTTTCAATATTTCAATACTGGATTCATGCTTAGTTTGTAAAATTGTTCGAAATGAAAAAGTTTTAATTGAAGTTCTATATTTTACATATTATAATTTACATTCTGTCGTGATTTACCAATATCTCTCTGTTATTGTGTTCGTGATTAAAATATATGATACGCTTCAGCATAACATGGATTAAGTCGCAAGGTATTTATTTGAGTAAGAGCCAAATTAAGTTGAAAATGGCGTCCCTGTACAAAAATGCAATTTCTAAAATACATCCTTCAAAGCTTAATCATCAACATGACCAAGTTCAAATCCATAAACACAATCTATCCATGCTAAAATACTTGTTTAAGAAAGGGTTCCATGTCCATTTGCTGATTTTAAAACAGCTTTTGTGATAGCCCAGGGTATTTCCCTATTATTCATATTCACTACCAGAATACTCTTCCTACTTACAGAATCCCCCTGATTTATACAGCAGTAAACCAATGAGAACAGGCATGACTTGGTGTAAACAGAACTCATCTGTTTCTATGAAGATGCTAGGAAGATTGCACTGATTGTTTGAGAGCTGGATTCATTTAGTGTATGGATGTTATGTATTGAATTTTAAGCATTCAATTCTCTTTCCAAATGCATGAATATCTCAGTAAGTCAAATTTGCTACTTAATCCATATTACGTTGGAGCGGGTCACATATGATTAATCACTCAGCCCTACTGTAATATCTGCTGAGCAATTTTGTTATTGCTCAAATGTTTACCTGCTGCTTTGTCCCTATTTTATATTTAAAAAAAGCTAATAATTCGGTCTGATACCCTCAGTGCATTTGATCTAACAAATCACCTAAATGAAGTTAAAGGTTGAAATGCTATCGTTCAAAAAAAAGAAAAAACATTGCACACACAAACGCACAGACGCACACACACAGCTGCTCTCCGACACATACACACCTTGTGCTGTAATAAACTGTGCTTTTTTGCACTTGTTATGGCACTTGTGCTTGTGATTTCTAATCTGACATAAATGGATTCATCGTTGCTAATCTAACCCGATTAATAGTTGAAACAGAATACAAATGCTACGTTACATAAAACTCGACTTCCTGATAAAAATAATAATAAAAGCATATCATGCACACACTCATGTACACACACACGAAATCACACTCACACATCGGACAAGTCATATGAGCACTGAATAGCATGTTATGTTAGTAGAAAACGTTTGATGTGCTTAGCAGTTAAAAAATGGCTATATGTGCTTTTTTCTTTTCTTTTCTTTTTTTTTGATTTCACACCCTCTGTGATAAAAACCTGCTAAATTGCTGGCACTTCAGTCTTACGCATCCTTTTTCCCTTTTGTTAAGAACTCCACGACAGGCTGAAGCAGGAAGTAGCGGTGCGGGCGAAGGGGTGGGGGAATGGGATTTCTCAGCTCGATTGGATTTCACGCAGCACCAAGCTGGCTTCCATCAGCCCTGCCAAGCTGGTTAAAGACTTTCCTCCTCTGGGGCAGTGGTCAAAAGGTGAAAGTTCAAAGGTCAGTGACTTTGTTCTCCACTAGGGCGGCCACCTGTTGTAGTCGGTATCCTAACTGCATTTTCTGGCCTGCAGGATCTTCCTCTAAAGCCATGATGATCTGTAGTCCCAACAAACACATGTGAGCACGACCATAATTCACTCATATAAGCGATAACATTCTCATAAGGTGTGTGTTTGCGATGTTACAAAACTGACCTGATCATAATATTTGTTGATGTATTTGTAAACTTCGTGCAGAGCCACCAAGCTGTTCATTTCTGAAGCAAAGCTCTGAAAACACACAAAGCAGGGTAGGTTTTCTTCAAAGACATTTAGAACTTATGATTTGACAAGCATTATAGCGCATCGCTTGTGTACAGTCATTTCTGATTGGCCAAAAAGGCGCTGACTGGCAGACCCATGTCCTAACATGTTGTTTCCATATTAATGACTAAACGTGCATTTGTACAGATGATGCACCACACAAACAGATCTAAAAACCTTTTCTTTAAGGAGGAATGAATCTCCAGTCCCAGTGCTTTGTGAACAATCGCTGTCACAGATAAAGCTATACTGTTGAGTTTTCTCACTTTCTGCTTTATCCTTTATTAGGGTTGCAGGAAAGTGAGAGCCCATCCCAGTCAGCTTTGGGCAAAGGTAATGTATACCCTGAAAAGCTCGCCAGACAATTAATACACCAACAAAGGCTCAACCATTCACACTCACCTAGGAGCATCAAGAATATCCAATTAGCCTAATGTGCATTTCTTTGAACTGTGCGATATCAGGGACCTTCAAGCTCCACATGGAAATGCTTGAGTGTTTTATTCCATACATAAATTATGTTCGTCCTGCATCATTAAACGACCGTAAACAATGAAATGTTCCTTTTCAGATCAAAATATTTTCACTGGTGTAATTTGGTGCAACACGTGTTCTAACTCACCCCGGACAACTCGGTAAGCATGGAGTTCATCTCCTGATAGCATCCTGATGCAGCATTGTGAATATCACTGTAGTACCTGCAGCATAAACACACCACATAACTTAACACTGAAAGCACTGAAAATAGGTGTGTTTACTGGACTGAGTCTCTGCAAGTGTTAATGAATAAGGCAACCTGCATTGCGCTTGTGTATGCTGTGAAAGCCTCACCTCTCCACTAGCTGTTTGTATCGAGGAATTTCTCTAGCATACAGCAGCTTGTTCACTGGGGAATCCTAGACCATGAAAACACACACACACAGACTTGTTAACACTGAATACTGAAAACGTGCAGTTCCACCATCTTGCTGTCTCTCTGAGCATCCTCACTGAGCCACCATTATCTACAAATAGGTCAGCGAGGAAAGGGGGTCACACACACAATTAATATTGACCTGGCGTTAAGGGGTTAATTAAATTACTGACCCGTCCCACTTTGTGCTCGGAGGTGGTGCAGGAATCAATGAAGGTCTGGGCGATGACAGACAGCACGGCATCTACGCTGTCCGTTACTTGCACGTCAAACACGAACTGAGGGTTCTTCAGGATGTTCACCCAGAAACGCAGAGGTAAGCTAAAGGCAGGAATTTGAAGAAGAAAAAAAGATGAGCTGAGATTCTGACGGCAATGTCCCTGACTGACTTCTGACCCCTATGGAGGTTAGTTATTTCAGATGTGGTTGACAAAAAAAAGATACAGATAATAATTAAAAAATAAAAAGCACTGAACCATCTTTCACCTGTCACAAAAGCTACACACATTTCTGAAACCCATTCGGTTAAAAGGGCATCTATATATTTTCATGTATACCTGTTTGTTTTCCATATGTGTACAGTCTCTGGGTCATCGATGCCATGCTTCTCTGCCATGTCATCCAGAAAGTCGAAGAAAAACCTGACGGCAATCGGGGGTGGCCGCTTGGTGCTCAGGATGGCTACAAACACGTCGTCCACAAACTTCTGCAGAGTTCCCTGAACACACACAGACACAAGCCTGGTGTAAGAGCGAATATCGCACTGCAGTGGAGTGACACTGACAGTAATTCGGAATGATGTAACCTCATGTTCACACCGGCACTCATGATGAGACAATGTGTAGGAAGTCAATTCTTTTCTCCAAAAGATGCAGATTTTTAGAGTGAATGAAGCTATAGAGACTGGTGATTCAGGCAGGTTGAGCAGAGAAGATACAATACAATAAAAAAAGTAAAATATATCCTAATCCCAATAAAATATATAGGGTAAATTTAAAAAGAAAAACGTGATGTAAATTGAATAAAACAATTTAGTAGAATGTAAATTACAAAATAAAATATAAGATCAAGTGCAGTGCAATTCCTGCCCTAAGTGCTTTTGTATCTAAACACACAAAACTGAACTGGCTTTAAAAATAGATGAGTCTTCTGGAAGTTGGTTCCTGCTATGAGCAGCATAACAACTGAATGCAGCTTCTCCCTCATGCTGATGACAAGCGGAGCAATATAGTGGTGACTAGCAGTGGGAGTGAGGACAGTGCGACTCAGGATGCCACATTTTCCCCCTCTGTGTCACATTTTATAATTATAAACAAAAATGTGTTCAATTTTTAAGACTGAGAAAAAACAGATTGCTGTGATTTATAGATTTAAACCTAGCTGGATATAAAATAAAACAAATGATGCTTGACAGAAAAACTCGAGCCATCCTATGTGGGTATGATGCATTAAAACATAGACAGACGTCAAAGCTAATTACAAGTTAATTACTTTATTGCTGGGAATAGAAATATCTCATATAAAAAGTGAGAAGTTGAAGAAACAAAAGTCAGACCGCTTTATTGCCGCAAAAAAAAACTGTAACAAACAACTTCACTTAAGTGCTAGCACTGAAACCATGGAAACCAAATGGAGTATGGACTAGACACCGCTGGATAGCAATCTGGGTGATGTGAAATTAACAAACAACACTGCTGCCGGTGTAAACATTGACTAATACAGGTGATTAAAATGCAGTAAACAAGTAATAAAACATTTTGATTTTATTCATGATACTGGCTTCATGACTTGATGTATAATTCTTAGTATATTTGGAACATAATTCCAAGTTATAACTGGAAAAAAATACCTGAATCATATACAGTGCACCAGAAAATGTAAATAAATACATTAAAAGCTGCAAGGAACAAACATTTAATGTTGTAAACAAAATGTAGTACAAAATGTATTACAGGTTCTCCACACGGATTAAAACAATGAGTTCTGTAGCAGAGCTTGAGGTGTTACCTTAACTGAAAATAGAGCTCCAATGTTAGCTAAACTGACTGTCTATGAATGTTGATTTAGATTTTAGGCACTGTGTATAGATAGATCACCATGGTGTGTGGATGGTGCCATTTGAAAGCTACCAAAGAGCGAAAAAGAACCTGGTGTTATTGTATAACGAATAATGTGTGATAGACTCTGTGATAGACATGCTACACACACACACACACACACACACACACACACACACACACACACACACACACACACACACAAATATATTCACCATGACGTGAATAGTCCAGTCTGATAATTCACAGTGTCAAATTTTTTCCCATCATGTCACCCCTTTTATTCAACAACATTTTCAATATAAAAAGAATGAACTACCTTCATTGAGAGCAGCCGTGTGAGATAGATCTCAGGGATGGCTTTGGCGCGTTCTCGCTCCCTCATGCTACTCTTTCTGTGTTTGGGGATTTCAGGATCCTCACTTGATTTCACAAGGTGCCACAAACGGAGACCTTCATCTTCCTCCCCCTCTAACATTGGTGTCTCTGTAACAATTGAAGCAAAACACAGTACAAACAATAGCAGCTTAGTGAACAGGTGGTAGTGTGAAGAGCATGAAGGTGAGGAAAGTGTGAGTGTTTCCTCTTTACTGCACTGCAGGATTTTTACCCGTGCTGTGCAGTGATGGCTGCTCTCATTAGTCACCGAGGAAAAACCTCCCCTGAATGATTTGCATTTCATAATTTATGATCACCATGTGACATGATTATATTTGAAAAGTACTTCAAAAACTTTTAAGTTGATTTTACTTTTAACTTCCTTTATTCACACGGTGGTTCATCACTTCTGTTAGATGTTTCCTACGTTACCCACAATGCTGCTCCACTACCTGATGATAGTTTTAAGTTTTAGCTTTTGCTTCATCTCTATTTAAAGACATTGATGCAGCAGTGCTTTAATACTTCAGTCTGTTCACCTCACTCAACCTCTCTGTACAATCAACCAAATCAGCTTCCAAATCTACAAAGTTTATGCTAATACCACCAACACCATCATGCTCGTCATCTCAAGGATCACTGGCTAGCCAAACCATAGTCTCACTGTACAGTAGATTTCTCATTAATGTGAATATTTCTCTTCTGCGTTTTTTGGAAGCAACAATTACCTAATTAAAACAACAACTTATTCACGTTGGCGAAGTGGTAGCCCGGTGGTAGGGTTGGATTACTGATCCCAAGGTTGGGGGTTCATGCGCCACTATCAACAGGTTCTCATTCTCACTGCTGTCCCCCCAGTGCAGCTACTGGGTTATCAAATGCCAGCCATGTGTCTCACTGTCTATGGTGAGAGGCATGTAAAGAACCATTGCTGATTTTCGTCAGGAGAAGGCTGCATAGCCGTCAGCGTGTTTCAGCCCTGCGATGGCCTGGCGTGCTCTCCAGGTTGTACTCTGCCCTCGCCCAGAGTCGGCAGAGATGGGCGCCAGCCTTCCCGTGACCCTAATTACGATTAAGCGGTTCAGATTAATCAAAAAGTTGACTTTTTGAAATTGCTGGAATTCCCTCTCTATTAATTAAACAGCACTGTATCTGCCCTGGCTCTGACATGAGAAAAGCAAACAGCTGCCAGGTTCTCACATAAAAAATGGAAAAATACAGAACCAACCAGCAAACTAGCACCAGGATTGCTTACACATCACAAATATTTGTGACCTATCACAGCAAAGTGGGTAGCAAATTATTCATTTTGGGCTATTGAAAAACATTTTGTGTCTGATCTTCTAAACTTTAAAAAGTATACAAAATTTTCTAACATAACTGACTAGTTTTGGAGTAACTAACCAAAACCTGCCAGGAATTTTCAGCCTTTTAAACAGCCTTGGAGAAAATTGTTCTTACAGTTCAACAAAGTATTTATTAATTTCGTCATAATACCCACTTTGTGGTGATGGGTCACATTTTTAATATAACCATATTTTATGTTAACAGTTATTTAATTTCAGTTTATATTAAAAGATGAGCATCTACAATCTGCCAGTTTTTCCTCACTTTGGAGAAGAACATGGGAGTATAGATCTTTATAATGGCAAACTAATCTAACACTTCAACTCATACTGTGTTTACATTTATAATTTAGCAGCTTTGCAGTCATGCAGGACTGGAACAGAGCAGCCATCTCTCTTTTTTTAATTTACCATAAAGCTTACTTTCTCCAGTTTGGAAGATCTGATTAATGCCTGTGACACCGGCACTCGAACGAGGGATGAGGGCCACTGTGGCTCCGTCTGGCACCTGAGGATATGAGAGAGATTGAATAGGGGCATCAGATAAGATCAGACACAACACAATACATGAATTACACTGCCTGTAGAACTGCTGAAATTCCCTACAGGCCATGAATGGGCTTTCAAAGTATAATTAATAGTGAAGGAAAACAGAAGCTGGCAAATTTCCGAGCTGACTCAGTGCCATCTCTTCACGAGGTAAGTGCAGTGGAAAATACAATGTAATGCTAGACTGGTTTATTGATTGTTACTTAATTGAATCCCCCTAACATGTCTGTTCACTTGAAGAGGTGCACAGAAAAGAGGAAATGACAATTTATAGAAGGTCTGTAAAAATCACAGTACAACTCACGATAACACACTCTGAGCAATGAAGAGAGATGTGACACACCTTGTAATGCTGCAATGTGTTAAGCCTTTTCCAATGACCTTGCACTATGCCTGTGACATCATCATCAGACAGAGTCAGGTGACCTGCTTGGCCCGATCGCCACTCTGTTCACGTAAAAATACAAATACAAGCATTATTATTCTACATTAATATTAATAATATTATTATTAGTCTGCAAAAGGACTCAAGAATAATAAAAAAAGGAAAAAGATCCCATTGGATTAGGACATTGGATGATTTCATAAACATAAATGGTTTGCATATAATTCTTGCTGTACCGAGGTCCAGTGAATCGGCCGAGGGCCTCTGAGAAAACGGAGTTCCTTTGTAGATCTGGTCCAGGATCTTGTCTTTCACCTGGGTGATGGTGTCAATGTCAAGAACCTTAACAGGACAGGGCTGAACTTCGACTCCACTCTTTACCAGCACTGTCAGAGTCTAAAGAAACAACACAGTAGCACTTATGATGAGGAAAAAATTCATCTCTGATATACACGGCTTAAAAATGGCATCAGACAACTACATTAGATTAGATTCTCTAATTCTCCAAATTAATTTACATTAAAAATCTCACTTCGGCTTCTGGCAAAAAAATCCTGACTGTGCATAGGATCAGATGAGATGCATATGCGGGCACAGCAGAATCATAATTAAGTAATAAGGGATAACTATAATTTCATTTTATCATAAATCTTATTTATGATATACACCAATCAGATATAACAATATGTATATACATCGATCAGCCATTATATTAAAATCCCCTGCCTATTATTATTGGCTGTGCTGTGGCAACTGGCACCAAGAAGTTCTCACTGCTTCCTGTAATTCCTATAAGTAGTTAAGGCAGAGCCTCCATGGTTTGGACTTGTTTGTCCAGCACATCCTAAATTGCAGACAGTTTTTTCAGTATTGCAGGGTGCATTATCCTTCTGAAAGAGGTTATTGCCTTCTTCACAGTCTATCTTGTTGCCGCCTTTTCCCCACGAAAGAGTCACATGCACCCAGCTGTCCATACGATGCAAAACAAAACATAATTCAACTGACCAGTACAATGGCTCAGTTGTCTACCCATGATCATTTGGCCCTTGTTAAAGATGCCCATTTTTCCTGTTTCCAACATATGAATTTCAAGAACTGACTGTTCACTTGCTGCCTAATATATGGCACCTCTTGACGAATGTAGTGACAGAATCACTGTTATTCCCTTTTACCTCTCAGTGGTTTTAAATTTATGGCTGATCGGAGATGTTCTACACATATAAACTGAACCTTAAATAAATAATCCTTAAGACAATGGCTGCATGTGGTGTTTTAAAATAAAACAAGAATTAATACTTTGCTAAATTAAAACGCTAGAAAATATAAAATCCTTGCTATATTTTATGAAAAGTTTAAATCAAAAACATTATGGAGGAAATTATAGGCTTTTGATTTGTCAAGCACTGATTCATTATTGAGCAGCACAGAGGTGTAGTGGTTAGCCCACAGGCATGCACATTAGGCTAATTGGCTGCTTCAGTTTGCCCTTGGGTTTGAGTGTTAATTATTGTGTGTGTATGTGTTGGCTCTGCGATGGTCTGGCGAGCTGTTCAGGGTGTTCCCCACCTTCGCCCAGAGCCGACAGAGATCACCTGATAGGAATAAGCGGTTCAGCAAATAAGTGAGTGATTTATGATTTGACTACTGAATCTAATACTATTATTTATTAGCATCAGATAAATGTGTGACCAACTTTGTTCAGAATTACTGTCCTGAATCTACCTTTTACTTGTGAATTATGATTAAAAACATTATTTTAATAGTAAGAGCATTAGGGACAAATCATATAACCCATTTAGAGATTATTACAGAATGATTAATTGAATTTGTTGCATTTTTAATCAGTGCACAAACCCAAATCTTTTGATCATTACATCCATAATAAAATACACAATACCTGCATTTGCATTCTGAAATACAACATTGTATACTGGTGGTTTTATAATACTTGTCTAATTTGAATACCAACACAGATCTTCCACTAAGATATTCAGATATGTGGTATTTACAAAAATGCTCATGCGTTCAGTTTTGTTAAAGGATTTAAGTATTTTTAAAAAGTATTAAATAAGTAATAAATGTTCTCCAGTATCTCTGTCGCCCAGTCTCTCTTGTCTCTATAGTATATCCATACTATACTGGATAGTTAAATAATTCTTATCTCCTTTCTTAACTCATTCTATACATCTCATCACAGCCATTGTTTTAAGCATTTCGAGGAAATCCAGTGATATGGAAAGTGTACAACAATACAATTCTATCAGAACGGCAACAGAGACACGGGGCACTAGGATGCACAATAAAAGTCTGTGAGATTAGAGTGAAATGGGATTGAGAGAGGCAGAGCGAGAAGAAGAAAGTACAAGAATGACACTAATAGAGATGTTCTGTGTCAGCTGTCAGTCAAGTGTCTCTTGGTCTGCTTTTGAAAGAGAGCAAGAGAGAGACAAAAAGGGAGAAAAAGAGAAAAGAGACACTTACCATGGAGCAGTAGTCTATATCCTCTCGGAGTAGATGGCTGTCATTTAGGGTGCGTTTGGCTTTACCCGTCACTGCGTCCACTGGACCTTTATCCACCTGATACTTTATAGCTCTATACAGCATGTACAGAGGCTCCCCTGCAACCTCCTACAAATACGAGGAGAGCATCAGTAAAGGGTATTTCTGCCTGTGGTTTGCATATTCTACCCGTTCTTGTGTGTGTTTCCTCTGGGTACGGCAGTTTCATCCCACAATCCGAAGACATGCATGTTAGGCTAACTAACTGTTTCAAATTGCCCCTAGGTGAGAGTGTATATGGTTGTGAGTGTTGACACCTAGGGGCAATCTGGAACAGCCAATAAGCCTAATGTGCATGTCTTTGGACTGTAGAATGAAACCGTACAGAATGTACAAACGCCGCTCAGAAACACCCGAGCCAAGGACTCGAAGCCAGGTTATTCTTTTTATGAGGCTGACGTGCTAACCACTACGCTGCCCTGCCATATATATTTATTTTTATTTTTATATATTTTTTTTGTGTGTGTGTGTGTGTGTATATATATAGTCTTATTTATACAAGACATATATTTAATGAATTATGTTATTTATTAAAATGCATTATATATTTGTATATATATATATATATATATGTCATATGCTTTAAACTGTATATTTTTTATTTTATATATTGAACTATTATTTTTTTTTAGAATGTACCTTTAGGAATGAATACAGACAAATGGACATCCAGTTTGTGAGCATTTTCTCCACCACAGTTTCAGTCCTGCAGAAGCACAAATAAAGATATAATGTTATACACTGTAAAATCTGTTTGCTATCTGAACTGAGTGGGGGGTGGGGATGGGGGGGTGGGAGGGGCAATTAATCCAATAAATGATCTCTAAAATAGGAACCAGCGGGTGCGTGTTGTACCTGCGCAGCATCAGTTTGGGATTTTTGGCAACATACTGCTGCACCAGATCCCCCAACAGGGTCTTCATGACGTCTGTAAAGTATTCCAGCTTATCATGGAGTGCCATGGTGAGCAGTGACGCCACGTAGCCACGGTCCCGCTGGGAGAAGTTCTGCTGCTCCTCCAGGGTGTGGATGAACTACAGGAACAGATGATTTCTTTTAAAACGACTAACAAGAACTCTTTATTGCTTTTGCTTTAGTGTTTAGAGAAACTCGAGTCTCTTCGATGGATTATTAAATTGCATTTGTTTCATTTTCTAAAAACAGTGTGCAACACTTTGTGTTTTAACTCTGCTAAAAAAAAATACAACACACACATACAATTTGATTGTGTTCATAAATAAAATACTGCACTCATAACACCCACACACACAAGTCAAATTGAACTGGGTTCAATATTGTGAACAAAATACTTAAAAATGCATGAAGCACTAAACCAAAAAGTGTTTTCAGTTTGAGACTGGGTAGTTTTATCATTAATAGTACTGACAGAAGGTGCTGTGTGATTACAAAAGCCCAGCTCACACTTTTGGCTTTATGCTTTTTGATTCTTTAAGATGAAATAATCTAACAGCCTATGCAGTAACTAGTCATTCTAGGCCTTTTTCTTTTCAAGGATAAATCATGAAAATATGTTTAAAATGTCAACACATATACAGCAGTAGGCACACAGTTACATTCACTGCCTCTACTTACAGCAGACTTTGGTCAAATTCTTCCACTTCCACCAATTTCTTCGCCTTTCATGCCAGCTATGTGGAAGGCACTGTGACATGCCGATTTTTTCTGCAGTAAAATGTGTGGTTGTCTGTCTGTTGTTGATCATTTTTATGATTTGTATCACCATTTGTTTTACCTGTCTTGTTAGTTTAATTATCTGTTTACCAAGTTTATGTTCCATGTTCCTGATCATGCATCATATTGTTTTGCTTTGTTTCTCTGCCTAGCTCAGTTAAATTGTGTTTTTATTATTCTGTATCCCATAATATAAATTAGACAAACCACTGGTTTAGAGTTACAGCACCCTCTACTGGACTTAAAATGAGACTATCCAATGTAAATTAGAGTGCTGAAGAGAGGTGTTCAACCAACCCGTGTGAGGAAAAGTCTGTTATTGAGCAGGTTGTTGAGTTGGGACAGGCCTTGCTTCACTGTCTGTCTGCGAGATTCTGGCAAGTCCAGGTTCTGGCTCAATGGTGCTCCTCTCTGACCGGGGAAGAAAATACGTTCGGCGTATGTGCGATAGTCCAGGAATGGTATGCCTGGACCACCAACGTCGCTGCTTAAATCCATCATCTCAGTCATAAGATCTAAGATTACAAGAGAAAAGCATGCCGCAGGTTTTCAGTTAATCTTCCATAAAATCTTCTGGAGTGTGTGTGTGTTTGTGTGTGTGTTCTAAAAACACCTGTAAACTCTTTCCTGCACTGGTCTCCAACATTGATCTCTAGAGTTTCCAGTTGGACGAGAACCTTTTTGTAGTCTCGCATTGCTTGCTTACTCTTTCTCCTGTACACAAATCATTCATCACCATCATCAAAGCATAACACAAACACAAAATGAGACAACAAAGTAATTTAAAGAGGTCTTTTAAGCAAAAAACACCAAACTGGAGAAAAACTGCCTATTGCTGGGCATGACACAATCTCTTTTCAGCATTTGTTATACTTAAAGGGCATACCTGTACATAAGGATGATGACCAGAACAATAAGCACGACCACGGCAGCTCCAGCTGCCAGCCCAACCTGAGCCTCCAAAGGCACAGGTGTGTAAGTGCCCATGTCATACTCCACTGTACCCAGATCAAACACCAACTTCCCCATTACCACCTGTCAAACAGACACATGAACATGCAGTATATTGTTATATATAACAGTCCTACTGTTCATCCTGCTGTTTGTCTTATATTCTCCCACAGGAGTGGATGGCAAAACACACATGACCCTATTTATCAAGGTTTTGTGCTACTGGTGCATTATTTTAGCATTAAAACTGTCACAATTCACTAAGCTGATTAAAGTGGCTTTTAGTGCCCATTAAGATCAAAGAGGAGGTCACTATTCTTCTCCGCATATGCATTTATACAAGTGTAAAATACCAGGCAGAGATTATTGCAATGAACCAACCATCTATCAAGGCTGATGGTGATTATAGTGGCTTTGTGACTGCACATGCTATTTAGCGACTGTAAAAAGCTGGTGTTATTCTAGGCACAAGCAACCGTGGAGACATTGCACAGGCAGTGATTTTTAGATACTTATTATGTTCAGTGACCAGAGAAGCCATTTTGCAAGCACACTGACTACCAAGTAATATTTTTATTTACAGAAAGGATCTGGATTTTGGTCAACCTTCACTTTCTGGTAACAGGGTCATTTTAACATTCTCTGAATTCAGATGCTGGAATATCAGTCAGGCTTCTCTGCCAGTTCTGGGGTCACTTATATGCTGAGCTCAAATATACATAATGAGCCTAGTTTTTCATGCTGGATGTAAACAAATTTATTCGTGCATCATTTGCAGGAGCATTTTCACAAGAGACGTGATGTAAATGAAAATTCAGTTAGTTTAGGAAAAAACTTTCATACATCATGAGAGGTCCTCATTTAATTCAAGTTTATGTAAGAGAAGGCTCACTGTAGCTGAGGAATTAATGCAGTCAAGGGTAACTGTGGTGAATTTGTATTACTAGTTCTTTAAAACGATCACGTATGATATCAGCGGTTCCGTCAGGCA
>JBCNYG010000015.1:3758911-3772614 GCA_039654305.1 Porochilus rendahli | reverse complement strand
ACACACACACACACACACACACACACACACACACACACACACACACACACACACACACACACACACACAAACAGCTAAATGAGTACGATGTCGACTCAAAACATGAACCATACCCAGTTAAAACCATTACTACATGTTCTAAATAAATATATTTTACTTTACTTCTCCTTCTCTTTACATCCCGATAGTAATGAATAAATGACTTTCTTATTATAAAACTAAGTCTAGAGTCTTCCCTGAGGCTAGGCAGACATAGTGCAGACATACTGCTAAAACCAGCGAGCTCGTCAACAGCTAGGAGTACTAACAATAGCCAAGCATCTCATCTCATCATTTACCTAACAATTCATCCAAGACAATGTTACACATTTTCATACATGCAAATGAGACATGAGGTATGGTTGATTATAATCATGACATACTACGTCCACTTGTGGACTTAGCCTCTTGACGGAATCAGGTGGTGTGTGAGGAGTGGCTTTGGAGAGCCTGAATAGTTGGCTGGGATTTTTCATCTGAAACTTTTGCTGGTTTCCTCAAAGTCACCTAATTTACACTAATTATTAAATTAAATATAACCCATTTTCTGATATTGTCATACTGAACTAGGAAACACAATTTCACACAACCCACATCATTAACTCTACATATAATGTCAAAATAATAATGCAGAGATTCCCTCAGTAATATACAGTTCATATCAAATAAATACATAAGTGTATAACTATATGTTATTGTAAGTTTTGTATAATTATATAATTTAATTATATGTAAAAAAAAAAATACTGAATAAGAAAAACAACAGGAATGTATCACTACAGTATATGACATATGTTATTAAAATGTACATTTATTTCCCCAAAAATAAATAAATAAATAAAATGAGTCACTGGTAAATAAAAGTATGTCTGAGGGAGTGTGTACCTTGTTGATATACGATAAGAGTTGCGCAGCGGTTTGCAGGGGACTCCAGCCACCTTGACTCCATTTTCGATATCCTCGTAACGCTGACCCAAATTGGAGCCCTCAACGGTGAGAATGATCCCTCCCTCTAATGGACCGGTTAGTGGCCGTACCTGATCACACACACACGCACATATGCAAATGCACTGTTTACAGCTATCTAATATAGACATGTGTGAGTATGGATATTTTTTTAGTTGTATGGAGCTATACAAAGCTAAAGTAGAGCTGCATGTACTAGCAGAATTTATTCAAATCTAATCAAACACTGTTGTCAGTGCTTGTTATTTTTATGTTATACACTGTCAGAGAGAAAAGTGAGTGAGAGAGAGAGACTGTGACAGTGCTTCACATCTCAATCAAGAATAATGTGAGCCTCACCAATCAGATAAAAAGCCAATAATCTGTTAACATCCAGTATCACAGATATAATCTTAAGTGCCTAAGGGATTTTCTCTGCCTAATTTATGAAGCAGAAGAAAAGATGATGCTTTGTACATGGTGTCAGACGAGGCGAGAGATTATATCAAAACAATAGTAGAAGTTGTTATAAGTACATCTTGAAAATGAATAACGTTTAAATTTTCTGGGTCTGAATTCATTACCTCTGTGTGTCTAGTGGTTGTGGCCGTGTGTGTGTGTGTGTGTGTGCGTGTGTGTGTGTGTGTGTGTGTGTGTGTGTGCGTGTACTGCATTAGTAGTATACCTCAGTAATGAGTGGTGGAGGACAAGCTTCTTCGGTTATCCTGGGGCAGGACTTGTGAAACACACAGCTTGGACTTTCTTCTGCACACCATACACAGTTGTACTGTTCCGGTACCGCACGACACTGACTGCAGTCTGATTGACCCACTGAGCAGTTATACAGCTGCACTGTATACACACACAAAGCCAATTCATTAGAAACCCCACTTATGTGTTCAGAGTGAGAGCAGGAACTATGTGAGTGATGCTGTTGAACAGAACACGCCTGCAATATGTAAAGGTCAGAGATTAGAAAGCGATAAATGCAGAGTATGAAAATCAATACAAGATGCTGCCAGAGATGTGTATTTTGGTCATTATGGTGCACCATAAGTAATGGCACATAGAAACTAGTGTCACCATTTCTATACAGCAGTACACATTTTGTGAAGCTATATCTAGCTGGATAATAGGTATTTACTTCGATCAGGCTAGAGTAAGAGTGGCAGTGGATAAATCAGTAACCCAATGACAAGAAGATTGCATGTTATTTTATTCAGAACACAAAAAGGCTCACTATGTCAGTGGTCACGGGAGTTCTCTTTTCTCACTCAAAAACAAGATAAAGGACAAAACAATTACTAACCACAATGGGGGAAAAATCAATTAATACTTTCTATCATAAGTTCTAAAACTATATATATATTTATATATATACATATATGCACACACACACACATTCGTGCAGTTTTCTACTCAGCTAATCAAGTGGTAAAAGAAATTCAAACAATAAAGTGAAGAAGTGTAATGTCTGTGACGTTAAACTTGGCATTAGTGGTTGGCTCCAGATGGGCAGATCTGAGTATTATAGGCAATGCTGGTTTGGAAATTTCACACTTAACATTCATGAGAATTTACACAGAATGTTGCAGAAAAGAAGAAAAAAGTCGGTGGGTGCAACCACGGCGTTGATAAGAAAGATCAAAGGAAAATGGTTTGATTGGTCCGACCTGACCTGTCCATACCATGATTCATATAATCACTCTTTACAACTGTGGTGAGCAGAAAAACATCTCAGCATGCACACAAATATCAACCTTTAAATGGACCGGCTTCAACTACTGAAAAGACCATTTTGAGTTCCACTCGTGTCTACCAAGAACAGGAATCTGAGACACAGTCGTACAGAGTGATTATTTGAGTTACTTTTGACTTCCTGTCAGCCCAAACGAGTCTTTAAGGATGGCAAAGCAAAGTAGATATAAAACTCTTCTATTTATTACAGTATTACATTATGCAATGTAAACACTGTGTGTGTGTGTGTTGTGTGTGTCTGTGTGTTTGTGTGTGTGTGTGTGTGAGTGTGTGCTTTACGTTCATTTTAGTATGTCCACTGTGAGTGTGTTGCTGTACTGTAGAGGTCACTAGTCATCAGGTTTTCATTCCAGCCACAATGTATTGTAGTCATTTAAAAGACAAGCCGAATCGATTGGAAATCTGCATCCTCACACCACCACCTTTGCAGTTCAGCGATCAGGATGTGATGAAGTGTACGGCATCAGTGTGTGAACTTGGAGTGTGTGCAGGTCACAGGTTAGTATACTTACAGCGGAGGTGTGGAGCAGAGTCTAAACGTTGAGTGCCTCGCTTTAGATACACCGGAGCCAAGTACTCCATCTGTTTTACTTTGTACTCAAACTATACACACACACAGACAAACTATTAAAAGAAATATGAACAGTGTTACGGTCATTATTGATTCTCTTACTAAGACTTTCACAGGTTCACCTAAAATCATTGAAGCAGCATGGAAAAAAATGATAAAAATCTAAGTGCAAGCAGCCTTTTTTAAATGATATTAAACTGCTTAAATAAGAAAATAGGTAAAAACAAAACAAACAAACCCTTAACTAAATTCCTAGTAAAGCATCACAGCACTAAAGAACAATGGACTGAGAAAATGAGGCATCTGTTTCGAATTTGATGTTAGGAGAGAAATTACTGTTTTCAGCTTTAAATATTCTATATTATCCTTGTTCATTATTGTCCATTATTCTGGGCAAAGGTGGGATATGCCCTGAACAGCTTGCCAGACCATCGCAGGTCCAACGCAGAGAGAACCAATCACACTTACACCTAGGTGCAATCTGGAACAGTCAAATAGTTTAACATGCATGTCTTTGGACTGTGGGAGGAAACAGGTGTACCCAGAGGAAACCCATGCATGCACGGGGAGAACATGCAAACTCCACACAGAAATGCCCTGGTAGAGCCACGGGACTCAAATATCAATGAAATCTCCTACCCCTGTTATAACACTGGTTGTCATCCTTTCAGTTTATACGCAACAAAAGAATTCTGAATTTTTTTTTAATTTGCAGCCAATCTTACTCTGTGGCATTTTTACTGTCTGAGTGATCCCATAATTCTGCATAACTGTGTACACATCATTTTCCTGTGTACACAGAGGTAATAAAAACATGCGCGCCGAGTAAGCTTTGTTCGCTATTAAAAAAGTCTGATTTCTCAGTGAAAAGTCTTGATTTTTGCACAGATAAATTTTCGATAAAGGCTCGCTTTATGGAAACTGCAAAAATTTTTATAACTAATAAAATAAATTAGATTTTCATACAAAACGCTTCTTTAATGTGTCATTCTGAGCTTCATCCAGACACTTCACTAATAGGGTAAGTGGATGTGTTTTGCACATAACCCCATTTATTATAATTAGATGATGCATTTTTCGTTTGTCAGACTTGGGCACCAATTACCAATCACTACACTGAGAACCAACAGGCTGACGTCACAAACTTAAACACACTAGTGCAAGAAAATGCACTCTTTTAAACTGGATAACAGACAAAACACCATTTAAAATATGTTGGCATAAAGTTATTCTAAAATATGTAACTTTGGATTTTTTGACATGCATGCCACGGGACAAAAACAGTGTATTTCTTAGAACTTGGAAACCTTTTACATATGTATATGATATACATATCACTGCTAGTCTTACAAGAGGGTTCATGTAGCACAGATTTCCATAATTTCTGTTTTAGTGTATTTATTTATTTACTTGCTTATTTATTTTAAGTACTATTATAATTCCTGAGTCACTTGCCTGTTTAATTGTAAGTTTTATGAGCCGAAACATTCTGTTTTGTTTTATCTTGTTTTAATTTGTCTTTTGTTAAGATTAAAATTAATAAATATATTCATGAAAAAAAAACACACACACACAAGACATTCTCAGGTTCATCTATAAAGACTATAAATAAAATCTAAGTACTGTATAAAAATTTCAAACACATCCTCAACAGCCAACCATGGTGTCTGTGAGCTTATGTATGTGTAAGAGGGTGGATAGCACTTTCCTCTGAGGATGTTATACTACCCTTCACTTTTCCTAACTAAAAGCAACTGTTGACCATTAACTTTATTGTGACTTCATAGTGTCTTTTGTTGTGTCTCTTGGATTTATTAGAGAGTTAATTAAATTAAAAGGTGGAAAAGCTGTAGAGAACAGGCTGAAAATACGTATCATGTAGAAGATGCAGCAGGAAGAACATGACCTATGGACTAACAACATAAAAATAAATTCTTTGTCTGTATTCAAGAAGTAAGACTAAAGCTACACTTAGGACAATTTATATAAAATGTTAGTAAAGTAATTATAAAATATAGTAAAGAGCAATACTACCTGTTTATTGTGAAAAGCCCGTTCTGATACAGGTTATTAAGGGTGACATAGGGGAGAGGAAATGAAAGATATTTTTATCAATGCCGGTACCTTATGAGCAACACACTTGAACACATGTGTGCCAGTCTCTTTGCTTCTGTCCAGGGTGGCGTGCAATAGCGTCTCTTGGCCCTCAATTACAACCACACACTCGTAATCCTCGTCACCCTGCACACACAGACACGACTCGTTTTCACAATCCAATAACAGGTGCTCTCAGGTTTGACAATAATACCATGACTCATAACCTCAGCATCTTTTCAAACACCTGTCCTTTTATAAGCATTTAAATGAAACAGACACTGGTTAATCACGTAGACAACTGTCTTAACACAAGAGCATGATGAATAAAACAAACAAACAAACAAACAAACAAACCAAAAAACGAAAAGTGAAATAAAAAGTGTGTTATAACCTTAAAGATGTCCAGGTTTTTGCCCTGTAGTAACAGCTGTGTGTTAACTCCCACTGGAATCAAAGAGGAACTTTCCAAAGCCCATACGCACGGGCATGCATCTGCACCACGGGGCTCAGACATCTCCTGGTACACACACACAGAAAACAGCATGCACAGAATTCGATTTTGTTCACCATTGATTAACAATTAAAGTAATGTATGGACCTATAGCAAAAGCCTAGTATTAGATCCTAGCATAAAAGCCCTCCCTAAGCCATCCAATCCTCCTCTTTGGTACTATAAAATAATACGACAGGTTATGAGTAAGAGACTGCCAATGCTGGATTCACCAAAGGGAGCATTAAGACTGCATGTAGCATTTATAAGCTACAATGAACAACTTGGAATGAGTCATAGTAATAACACCTACAGAGGAAAACCTCATGAGGGTGTTTAAACAGCCAAAAACATGAACATATTATCAGATTACACATTTTCCCTCCTGAAAAAAAAGCAGTGTGTATTCAATATTTTGTCTAATGATTTTAGGACCCAATGCAAAAGCAATACAATGAAAAATTGCAGCAGAATTGCTTTTCTTTTTTCCTTCCAGATTT
The DNA here is from genome assembly GCA_039654305.1 of Porochilus rendahli. Taxonomy (NCBI): domain Eukaryota; kingdom Metazoa; phylum Chordata; class Actinopteri; order Siluriformes; family Plotosidae; genus Porochilus; species Porochilus rendahli. Next base: position 3,766,214 of record JBCNYG010000015.1, on the reverse strand, counting down.
TAAATTAGCTGGGAAACAGTTAGACAACGCAAACCAATTAAAAAGTGCATGAAATAATAATAATGAGCGGAAAAACAGCATAAAGCCAAAGAACGTTGATTAAAAAAAGATCTATATAACTCATCTTATTCTCTTCTTTATTTTAATACACCAGTGGTGGATATCAGAAGGCTTTTCAAAAAAAACTTGCTAGAGATGTTCTTGGCCGCATACTGAAAATAATTTGCCCTCTAGACTCCCGTAAAACAATACTACTGCAAGTACTACTCTGATGAGTCTGTGGATTGAAAAACATGGTCATTTCACCTTTGCCATTAAGTTTTTACTGGATATCTTGGTATACATGTAGTTCTCTGGATGAACACTTTTACTTCCATTTATTTTTTTCAAAATAAGAGTAATTTTTTCAGTGAGTAATAACTTTAAAAAAATAATTTTAATAACTTTTTATAGCTTTTTTTCCTCCTCTGGCCAACATGGTTCCTTAATAGGAATAAATGATAAGATAGACACAGAACCCCCCAACCCCCAGACAACTCCACATCCCGTGCCCCTTCCAACACTACCACCACCACACACACACACACACACACACTCACATAAAGACAAGGAAAAAGGGATAAACAGAGCCATAGATAAAAGAAAACGTAATCGTACTCTGCTGTTGTAGATGATGTGTTGCTGTGGGCAGGTGTGGTTAGGAGTGCAGAGTTCATCTCGAGCACACCAGTGGCACGGCCACTCGCTGCTCACACACGCCATGCACCTGCAGCAAAAGGGATCATATTACACACACACAAATTCCCAAACATCTGTCATGCACCCAAAGCGAGTGTGAACCCATTTACATACAGATGCACGCCGTGCGCCGGCAGCATCGGCTATCCGATTACGCCTTTAAAACTTCAGAAAATGGCTGGTGTCAGATAAACTCCTCTGAGTTATATTTATTCTTTCAGAGCTAAATCTGATCCCATTTACCTCTAGGACATAATTCAATACTGGGGATCTGATACACGCAAAAACATGACAAGGACAGTTAGCATGGAGGATGAGAGCATATGTGTGTTATTTACTTAGACAACAGCTGTTCACTTTTATGATCTGGTGCTCAGTTTAGTGGATATGGAACTTTTATTTTTTTAGCCTGAAATCTAAAATATTAATAGTCGTACTGAAGGATCTGTGTAAAAAAAATCCATCTCTCAAACACTTTTATGAATAATGCATTTTTCAATCAAATTCTCATCCATCTTCTGGAAATGCATTATCCTGGCCAGGGTTGTGGCAGATCCAGAGCTTATCACAGTGGACATAAAAAGCAGACGCTCCAAGAGCTCCAAGAGACAGGATGGGGCTCCAATCCAACCCAAGGCACCATACCATCCACACGTTCATACAATCACACACAGCCATGAGCAATTAAGAGTCACTGGTTGACCTACTGGCATGTTTTTAAGAGGTAGGTTTAAACTGGATAACCTGGGAAAAACCACAAAGACAAGTGAGCAAACATGGGAAACTCCACATGGGCAGGAAGCCAAGCTCAGGACTGACCTGAGGATGCTGTTAGGTTTAAAGATATGCATTATCAAAATAATTCTATAATTTTACGCAGGTGTAGATTTTCAGAGTGTGATAAAATTGAACAATTACTCTTAGACATCACAGAAAATAAAACACAGTACATTATTCATTCATTCAAAATTTCTTGGTGGAAAGCCATGAAAAAAAATTCTTGGTATTCTTCTATGAGCCGACTTATCCGTCACTGTCGGATAAGTCGAAAATATTTTTGATTCTATTATAAAACAATTACAGGATTCAGCTTTTGTATGATAAGGAGAATAATTCAGACCTTAGAGGGTATTATCCTCATTATTCTTCGGCCTTGGTAGATAAAACTCCTCAATCTGAATAATTCCCTTTATTATATAAATATTCAGGCACTCCCTAAAAATGGAGCTCTGGAAATGTTTGCATGTGAAAATGTACAGAAACATGCATATGGAAAGTAAGAGAATAAGCTGTAAAGTGCACTCAGTGCAGAGGATGACACATTTTTTCAGCCATTGTCTAAATTTATTGAGTTGCCTGTGTGGATACGTGAGCACGGACGCAAAAACAAAATCGAGCTCAAGGCTTTATGACCTTTGCATAAGTATGGCGCTCCGGAGCTCTACTAAAACTTCACCTCATTTAATAATTGCTCATTATTACATAGCAATGACAATATGTGCAATTTTATTGGTTAAAAGTGGGCGATAAATCATACACAGACCAACAAGCCGCACTGTGTGCAATGATCTTTAGCAGCTTACAAAAAAGCATTCAGCGTTTTATTGAAGAGAAAAGGTTTACAGCATATAATTTCAGGGAAGGAGAGTTTACGAAGTCCTGTTAACTACTTGCTGCTCATTAGAAAGCTTTGTTCATCACGTGAAGGAAAACAGGCTGAAGGCTACCAAGGCTCTAACAGACACGGATGAAGATATCTTGTTCAAAAGTGAGTAGCGGCGCCTGAAGTGAATTAAAAGGTCATAATTTTAAAACGTTATATGCCTTGTTTGCTCGGTCTGTACAGAGAAATCTCAGGCTAAGACTTTCTTATTGTACCTTCAGGGATACGACAGCATGTCAATGGGGCAGCATCCTCTGAAGCAGAGGTTCCTAGCCCTCATCCTGGAGGACTCGTGTCCTGCATACACATTTTAGTGCTTTCCGCCTGCCATCCTGCAAGATATTTCTACTGATAGGTGTACAATTTTGGTGTTATAAGAGTTGTGCGGCTCCTTTGAAGAGAAAATAAATAAATAAATCTTCCCGAATTTGCACAAGCTGATTTCCACGTTCATTTGTATCACCTGTCCTGTTATTTTAATTATCCATTTAACGAGTTCATGTTCCATGTTGCTACAAAGATTTTGTGTGAGTGTGTATGTGTGTGCGCGCGCGCATCAGAGGTGGGGATGATGATGAGCACACGGAACTAATTACATCATCACACAGAGAAACAATTAGAACACCATCAGTTGTCAAATGTCCACACTCCCAGAAAGCACCTCTGAAGTATGAGACCCAATATAAAAACCTTTAAAATGTAATAGCTTAATGTTTAATGTAGAAAAATATGACATCTCTACAATACATAAAGTGTGAATGTGTGCATTCAGCTAAGTTCAGCTAAGGGCAGGAAGTCCTCTCTAAACTATGCTGTAATGTACGTATTTGTACACTTTATATACTGCTTTGGAACATATACTGTATTTCTGTACCCTTTTATGCCACTTAGTTTTACATATTTATTTATAGGTCCAATAAGGTCCAATAGAACCAAGGTGTAGACTTTACTGTGGAGGAGAAAGATGTTACTCTGCTTCACACAGTGTATAACTAACTAAGTTTAATGTTTGTCCCTCAGCACAAGAAAATAGATAAAAATTCTTCTACACATATGTTAGATGTGATAAATAGATAAGGGTGAGTATTAGAAGTCATTATTAATAAATGAGTGTATGTGTGTACAGGGAATATGAGAATGCTTACGGCGAGGTAGCGTTGAGCCTTCCCACAGCCCTGCAGTCATAGAAAGTGATATTGGTGTCAGAGACAGTCACTTTTCCAAACATCAGTGCTAGCCTGATAGTCATGTGATCTAAAGAAAAATAAGAGAAGACATCTTACAGTCAACACAAGGCATCTTAAAATACTGCCAATCTTCAGACCACCTACACCACGCTCTTCTTACATGTCTTAACTGCTGACAGGTTCCATAACAAGCAGATATTAAAAAAAAAGAAAAAGAAAAGTTTTTCAGACTGATAACATGATTTCTATCACCCTTATCTCAAACTGATAATACAGATGTCTGCAGGGATGCAGGGAAACGCTGTTTGCTAAACTCTATCTCTGAAATCTGAGCCTGTGATGTTTACTGCTTAAGCATGCCTTCTGGAAATTCTGACATTCCTTTCTCTGAAGAATCTGTTTAAGATGGAGCAATGTCGCAGGTTTTGTTTTTTTTTGTTTTTTTGTTAGTGTAATTATTTATTTATTCTGCACTTAAATTTAGACCTATATTTATAGAAAAACCCAATTTCCATGGCATATCCTGTTTAAATTGGGTAAAAAACACAACAACAGCCAAACAACAACAAAACCAATTATTCCTAAGGGTGAGCTTGTATGTTCACAAACCAACACTTGCCTGGCATTCTGAAATAACTTCGGAAAGTACAACAAAATAGATGAATAAATAAATAAAATAAAAAGAGCACTCACCACTCCCTGGTGGATTTGGGGGGAGGAGCATAGTTGGCGGTGATTGACAGGTGATTCTGTTCCCCTCCACAATAGCAGGATCAGCGGGCAAAGTTCCAAAAGCACAAGACAGAGTCTCGTCCTTAGACAGCTCTGGCAATGCCAGCACTGTGAAAGAAACCTGTGAGAAATGAGAAAGGATTTTTTTCCCCCTATAGAACGTTGCCAAGGTTATAGCCGGGAATTCTAAGCAGAAATCCAGCTTTATTTATTTATGTTTTTTTTAAAGCCAGAATTTTTGCACTGACTGCTTCTATGGCGGCACACGATATGCAAGATATTCAGATATTCGCAGTGTGTTGCCAGGCGGTCGTATTCACCTTGGCGTGGGTAATGAGTAAATTGGGGTGTGCTGAGGCACATTATATGTCACACTGTCTCACGCAGACTGACAACTAATTCCATAACTGCTCATTACACCAGCTCTGGTCAAAACACTGACACCGCTTCCACTCTAAAAAAAAAATAAATAAATTTATTCCACACTGTGGAAATGTGAGTATGTGAGTGCTGAAATTAAATTTCAAGGAAATGCATCAATTGAGAAAAAAGGATTTAATTGAACTTCTTAAAACAGTGGTGTCTAACGTGAGATTGCTCGCAAAATTTGAAAAACATGACAATAGTACTAGAGCAGCAAAGTTATACAAATATTTCTTATTTAATATCAAATAAAAATAAAGTGCTTTACCTTTTATTAGACAAAACAAGAAGATAAATAGTAGATAAATATGTATATAGCGAGAAAAGTCACGAGAAGGTCAGTTGACATTTTGTGTCTGATTTGCGAGTAATTTGTCATTGGTTTGCGGTTGTTTGGCAAAAAAGGCAAATCTCCTGTTGAAAATCAGTCTTGTTTTGTTAGATTTTTGTTCTCAAACCATTTGCTTTTTATTCACGACTTATTAGCATGAACAAAATGCAAATAAAATATGAATGACGACAAAATATACAAAATATGGGGGATGCCAGCAAGTCTCAAACTTTCCTCATGGAAGTCTCCGACTTCTTGCTTCTCCTTGCGAAGGAAAAAGTTATAATTTGCAAGCAAAACAACAACTTTGTTGGTACAAAGACTCTCCATATCACAGCCTCGTTTTGAGACATTCACAGAAATTTCAAACATGCTTGAAACTTTTTGCAATGAGTTCACGTACCAGGCGACCAAGATGTGATGCCATGTATGTGGCCGACAAATTTGAGAATGAAAAGCGACAGCTGCGAATTGCCTTTTGCAACAGTCACTTTTCTGTTGCACCTCTATATTCTGTAATCACCCCTAAAAGTCATTTCAATTAAACATGATGACGGACCTCTAAAACCCGATGGACCGATAATTTATGTCATGTAACATAAATGCAAAGGTGTTTCCATTTTGCAATACATTGGTCTATTAAATCATCTGAAAATATCATGTGAGCATATAAACATTTGTGACATCAGGGTGTACTCTGCCAGGAAGTTGTGTTTTTACCTGAATTGGTTGGCTGGTTTGATGGTGTGCAGTGTAACTCAAAAACTTATGGCCAGATTTTTGATAATTTTTTGCCCCAGAGTAGGGTGCGGTACAAGTAACACACTATTAAATTTCGGAGGTGATCTGTGGATGGGAAAAAAATTCCTGAACAAACACCCCGTGCGGAAGGAAGTTAATAACACCCAAGTATGCTGAAACATACTCCTCTATAGAAATTTTATCAGATGGGCAAATTCATTTTTTCTGTGCAAATATACTAAAATGTAAGCTTTTAAGGGTATTAAGTCTTCTGCTTGTGCGTAAAAGAAATCTCTGGACAGTGATCCTCCCCAGCAAGCTTTTCACAGCCGCCATTACTCTACACTGCGATAAGAACAACAGATATCTCAGTCTTTTTCATTACATTCTGAAAGTATGCATCCTTGGTGAATGTAAACTTTATTTGGAAAAAAATGGTTATACAGTGACTTTTGAGAAGAGTAGGTTGGATTGCCGTCAGTGTGTTTCTGGCCTGGTGAGCTGTTCAGGGTGTACTCTGCCTCACCCAGATATAAAAACATGCAGTCACCAGATTTTTCAACTTAATCAATGCACTTGTCACCATGATCCATTTGTGCCTGATGGAGATACCTTGCCCTCTATTCTGATTTCAAAATTAATGTTTCCATCACTCCTTTTTTTCAGTTCACAATTTCAAACTGCGCATTAAGCAGACTAACGGAAACCCCCTTACTGAGAGCCCATTAAAGGACAAAAATAAAGTCAATCAAATGTGATCCTGCGAACTGATTAAACTGTTATAATGTAGTGGGTTATTAAGATAAAGATCTCACTTCATGCTTGCTTGACTGCAGCATTCTATAAATAAATTGCTAATCTTATAACAGAGTCATGTTACCATTTATGTTAGGACAATCTTGTGGTAAAAACTGAAGCGTCCGAACGCAAGAAGGAAACTTAATATTTTGTTACAAAAATTGATGCTGACTAAAAAGTATCGTATAAATGTTTTTTTTGTTCTCTTTTTTAATGCAAGTTGCGCAGATGTTTCATCAGACCAGCACTTTGTCAGTGGGGTGAAATTCTATTAAGGCTGCTTCTCAGCTTCTTAGTCATTTGAGAGAAAGAGAGGGAGAGAAAGAGAAACAGTATTTATTTTAAAACCAGAAGTATTGAGTTAAGATTCCAGCCTCAGTTTGTCAATATGGGGCATTTTGTTCCATTACTTCTCTAAAGAAAAATCACAGTTCATCCGGTTGCCTGGTGCATTGCCCGAACTATCACCAAGTCAATAGAACAGTTTTCTTAGTGTCCTTTTTTTCCCAGAAAGGTGAAAATCTCAGGAGCAGTATTATTTGACCGGCTCTGGTTGAAGTACTAGATTGAAATGGAAAGTCTGTTTTCATTTGGGGTGATATTGTAAGTAAGGGTTTTTACACACACACACACACACACACACACACACACACACACACACACACACACACACACACACACACACACACA
>JBCNYG010000015.1:3741332-3758811 GCA_039654305.1 Porochilus rendahli | reverse complement strand
TGGGGGGGTATTGTAGGGAAGGGTTTTTATACACACACACACACACACACACACACACACACACACACACACACACACACACACACATACACAAATTCTTTTCAAACTAAAAATACTACCAGGGTGACTTTTTTATTTTGTGAAAGTTGCAGTCCTTTCATTTAAACATGAAAATTATTCATTAAAGAGACATTTGTATTTGAGTTTTGTTTATCTTTCCATGTACACTTTTTGAAAATAAAATATTGACTCTACTTGTTTCACCACAGAAGTCTACAAATCAAATATTCATGAATTCAAATATGGAAAAAAAGCTTACTGCAGTACATTTCAGCATGAAGAGAGTCAACCTGGTAGTATAATAAAACAGTTTTGCACATTCTTCTCCTTGTTAAAAAAGCGTGCTCTGGAACCTTATTACCTTTTCCATTATAAATGTAACACAAAATGGGATTTGTACACTCAGAAATAGTTTATAATTCTATTTTGAATTGGAGCACCTTTTGGTTTATTGAGCCACCATGTTGTCTTCCCTTATCAGCATCCTCTTGCTATATTTAAAAAGCACACAGTCATCCATATCGGGTGCTAACGGCAATCTTTAATCAACTTTCCTTGCTATTGGCTACTCATTAACTGCTGATACTCATCCATTTTATTCAAGTTCGGTCATTAATCTTAGTCTCATAATGAATCTGTAATTAAGAAAAAAGAGAAATTCAACAGATTTTTTGTGAGCGTAAACCTACATATCTTTTACATATTTGATACACAAACCGCTAATGAAAATAAATTAATAAATTAAAAACTTTTAAATTCACTGTTATTCCAACACTTCTGTACAAGTCCCGAATCCTCTGTGTGGATAGTGGGGGTAGTAAGGCACCTGGTCTGAGTTCAAAGTGCAGCAGTATCCATCAAACATGACAGTTATTATTATACACTTAGAGCAGGTAAACAACGATTGGCTGCGTGCAGCGGCACAGTCGGCCCCTCTCATTTCTACGAAAGTCCCTGCTGTGTTAAAAGGCACCATGCTATTTCCATGTCAGTCTCATCCATCACAGTTTTGCCAACAAATGCATTAAGATCATTAAACACAGTGCTGTGTATATGCCTCAGAATCCCAGCATTGTCGAAATAAGTACGATTACAACGTACTTCCCCTTGTTTGAGGGGTTAATTTCAGACTCTCTGCACTCTGAGCACTGTTTTTATTTTGATAAACAAACTATTCTACTTTCCTGCCTGAAGGACGGGCTGTAATAACATGTTATGAGATTGTGTGAATGCAAAAATTGATACTGTACTGAAATTAGTGATAAGTGAATGGTGCTTATCTACTAGCCGGGGCAGTGACCGTGCCACAATGCAGCAGTGTTTAACTTTATCTACACAGTGCCAGCGCAAGTTCATGCTTAACCTCTAACCACTCAGCAACACCCATAATCTGACTCATTCAATTCATCTGTCTGGCAGCAGATACTGTGAGATCAGTGGGTAGGGGTATAAGCTTGCGGGGAAGAAAAACACTACAGGACCCAGTCAGCTCTTTTTGAGTGAAGAATCAAGAAAGAAATATAACACTACTAATAAAAAGTAATACAGAACACCAGAATATTTTCTGTAGTGAGCAATTCTTTGTCACATAACAGACTAATAATCAGGTGATAACCTAGATGATGTATCAAACATGATAAACAGCCTTTACATGTCCACCTGAACTACTCCATGTCCAACCTCGCTAGTTTGTAAATCTCTAATCTCTAGTTGAGTAGGCTCTTTGCTCCCATTTGAAAAAAAGGCAAGGTGTAGCTGCACTGCCGTCTCGGGCAAAACTGCTAACTACTAACTCTCAAGCACTCAGAAAGTGCAAACCCCTACCAAGAAAAAAAAAAAAGAAACACACACACACACACACACACACGCACACACGCACAAACACACACATACATACATACATAGTTCCCCCTGCTGGGACTTCTACTTCCAAAAATTGCCATCCCTCACAATGTTATAGTATCCTTTAAAAATCCTTTAAAGATCCGGATCATCTCTAAATTTCATTGTCTAAAAACCCCGCTCCTTTTAGAAATTTCAACGCATAAAAAAAAACAAACAAACTAATAGGTGTAGCGCCAACCAACAAATGCGCTCTGCCATCATTAAACACTTTCATTCATTTTCTGAACCGCTTAATCCTAATTGGGGTCACGTGGTGGCAGGCACCCATCTCAGCCGACTCTGGGGGAGGGCAGAGTGCACCCTGGACAGCTTCGCGATATAACACACTATATGACCAAAAGTATGTGAACACCTGTCCTTCCTCACACTGTTGTCAGAAAGTCATAATTACACCACAGTAAAGAATGTATTTGTACTGTATACTGCTACTACTTAATTTCCCTTCACTGCAATGACTAGGCCCAAGCGTGTTCCAGCATGACAAGAAAACATGGTTTGCCAAGGTTGGAGTGGAAGAACTCAAATATCCAACAATGACACCAGACCTAATCCCCACCACACACCTTCAGAAGTTATTGGAACTGCACCCCAGGGCTCCTCACCCAACACCAGTGCCTGACTTAAGAGTTGAAAGAACTTAAGTCCCCACAGCCACGATTAAATGTCTAGTGGAAAGCCTTTCCAGCAGACTGTAGCTTATTGTGTGAAGTTCTTCTTTAGGATTATTTAAAGGTTGTTTTTGCTCAGATTGACATCATTCATGAGTCATGTTGAAAAATATAACACAGGTGACTGGACACTTGGTAAACATGCTGAATCACTGCTGCACGGAAAATACAAGTATGTTTAGAATATGTATCGGTTTACTCTGGATGACAGTGTGTGTACCTGTGTCTGCTCCTCCCGGCTCTGAATGGCCGGATTCAGATTCTGGATGGACACACACTGCCGATCATGACCATAACTCCAGAGCCAGTGGTGAGACTGTGAATGGCGGACACACTCTAACTTCCGGGTACACCTGAAATAAACACGCAGACATTTTATAACTGATATCACGAATGAATACCATGAATACATCACTGAAGAGTCTGTATAATGGAGCATTATGCCAAAAATTAGCCAAACAATATCAGGCCAATTATACTAAAATCTTACTGTTGGCAGTAATGGGAAATAAAAGAACAGACACTCGGACACACGGTGAGAACACAAGGCTTTATTAACCCCAAACTGGAGTAAACAGCAAAAACACAATGTGCAAGAACAGCACTGGAGCTAAGTCATAAGAAAGGGAAGTTAAAGGTCCAGTCTTACATAGGATATAAGTATGCGTAAATATGTTAAATCTTACCTGCTAGGCATATTGAAATCATTAGAACAACAAAGAATGTAGATAACAAAGAAATAAATAGTTTTTTAGAACGAGCAGCATTAGCTCTCCTAAACGCAGCAAATGAGGTGACATGATCTGACACATCACGAACTTGTCTCACAGGTTTGTTAACAGCGTGCAAGCATGCAGTCTCTGAGTCCTCGTCAGGTTCTAGTCAATTTAACGACCACTCGAGCGCATATGAACCCGTTAGGGGAAGGTTTGGGGTCATGTTTCAGTGAAGAGGATTAAGATGACAGGGAAGAGCGACTCAGAAACACTGCATGGTGAGCATCGTCTGCGATCAGATTTCAACCCCATATTGTGTAACTTAATTATACACAAACCAACATATGTAAATATCACGTAGCACCACTGTGTATAAATATATAGCGTATTTAAATCTACTCAAGTATCCTTTTAAAATTAGTAGCTGCATAAAGGATGCAGTGCAATGTATATATTATATATATGAAACTTTTTCATAGTATTATTTTAGATGATGTGTAAATGCATGGTTTAGCTCATTACAATCTGTTAAAATCTGAAGGTTAGATAATATTTCATGGATGATTAAATTAATCATCCATGAAATATTATCTAACCTTCAGATTTCGTATTAATGTTAAAGACGCTTCTGGAACATGAGTCGTTTCCTCAAACAGGGCGGAATCGACTCTGAAGCCTTTAGATATACTATATGTATATTTGAATCAGTGAATGGAGTCTTCTCAGAGTTGGTTACCAGCCTGCCCGAACGCTGTGGTTGTTATTCGGGGATCCTGTCCTCTCGGGAACTTAATGAAGCTTAATCCATCCTTGGTGGTCTTGCTACAAAATTCCACTGAGCATATGTCGCTGGTTTTTCGTTTTTTCCACGCGTGGGGATTGTTTCCTTTCATACTGTGCATGTTTTCACTTCTGCACTTTTGCCGAGCTTAGTGTATGGCTTTTCACGAACCACGAGACCTGACGTAACTTAGTTTAGCCTGTTTGGCAGCTGTGGGCTTAAAGTGACAGGAAACACAAAATTTAACTCAAATATTACAGTACACACTGCATTGATAAATGTTGGAACTCAAAGGTTTGACTTATTTATTCACCATGAACTATTAGCAATAAAACATGACTAAATATTTTATGTAAGACCGGACCTTTAATATGAAAAAAAGGAGAGAGGTAGAGGGAAAAAAGAAAAGAGACATACCTGCCCTCTAGTGAGCACCATCCGCAGTAGGGGTCTCGGACAGAGAGGCATGAATGACAGTCTGAATGTCTCTCACACTGAGCCACAGGGAAACGTGTTACCTAGGAAACACACGCACAAACACACACACACACACACACACACAATTAGGACGCAGCTTGACTGACTCTTTCACTACATGCAATGTCATGTTAAAAAATCATCTTGAAAAGAATTCAAGTGGGTCTCCTTAACAAATCACACAATTTCTAATTTCAAACTCACACTGTCACACCACTGCTAATGTTGGGAAAATTCTAGGATAATTAATATTTGAACTCTACATCAGTGAAGTAATTAAAATCTAAATGTAATCTGTAAAGGACTTTGACAGCCCTGATCTCCGTATCATGACTGCTCCTTTGTGTTTGGAGCGGATGGATAGCTTTTAGCTGGCGTGATCAGTCGAGCAGTTAGTTCGATTATTGATGTGATTCATAATCCACTCACACAGAGCGGTCAGGATTACACAGCACCGTCCCTCACCATGGGTTACTTTTGTAAAACCTGAGATACTCTGCGCTCTGTGTAGGACGTTTACGAGACTTTGATTCTCCGTTTTTTCACATATTTCTGTTAAACACACTGTAGGTTATTCACTAGGGCACTAATGACACACAGATAAATAAACACTGCCTGCAAAAAAAAAGTTTTAATAAACAGGAAACAGCAGTTCATATGAAGCATGTACTGTTACCATGGCGACACTGTTATCACCGAATTCTGCCTGATGTTTACTTTTATATTATTCATTCGAATTATTTGCATTATTAAGCAACATTTAAGCAGATTAAGTTAAAAGGCGTCATCAGAGAACAATGCAATCAACTTGTGCTTTGTGCCGGTGGTGAATCGTAACAAGGATTTTTTCCTCAGCTGAGGACACTTGGATTTGGACCTGGGGTCAGTGGCTGTAAGTGGGTCAGAACTCCCACAGGATCACGTGCAATATATGAAATAAACACAGCGGCGAGTGTGTACACAGCCTTGGGCCAGTAAACCGCACTGTTACCTCTATTACTTACTTTTGAGTGTGTGTGTTGTGTGTGTGTGTGTGCATGTGTGTGTGTGTGTGTGTGTTTACGTGAGCGTACCTTCTTCTCTGTCATGATGTAAACATTGCGTAAGGTGGAGTCGAGCAGGAGATCGGCGTTAACAGGGCTCTGAGGGTCCATTTTCACCGAGTCATATTGAGAACCAGAACCATTCACATGAACAAAGACCTACACACACACACACACACACACACACACACAGTCATATTGAGCGCCTGGACCATTTGCATACACATATGTGTGTACACACACACCCAAGTCATACAGTTTATCTATATTGTATGCATCGAAAAGCACCTGCCCCGTACACATAAAAACAAACACACCTACATCAAGCCACACAGTATTCATATTGTTTATGTACAACAGAGATGTAGAGTGTGCCTGTACTTATTCATGTGAACAAACACCTGCAGTCACACGTATTCTACTGACATTAGAACACACAGATGTGACAGAAGACAACACATTTTGGATCTGACTGAAGCGTTTTTAACTGAGAACTGCTGCTCATACATACCCAATGCATTAGCTTACATGCTCCCACCAGAGTGTGTGAGTGTATGTGCATGTACGTATTCCAGTAGGCGCTCGGCAGGGTAGGTGTGAGGCTGGAATGAAACTAGCTGGAGGCTGTTAACAATTGTGCTTGGACGATACTACTATATTCAGGCTTGGAGCCGCTTTAGAGGCTGTCGCTCCTATCTGCCTACCCACAATGCACCAAGGGAGTCCAGCTCCCCCAGGGCCAACTCCTCACCAAGATAAGCTCTCTCATCTGTTTTTCAAATACAATTAAATGCAAAAGTATGCAAACATGTAAATACTTACATACATTGTGTTCAAACATCAAAGCCGTCAAACTAGATTTACATTCAACCTTTTAATTATTTTAAATATTTAGTGTTTGAATGCATTTTAAATTCAGATTTTATATACCTTATTTACTATATTTATACCAATAATCAAATGAACACAGATAATACATCAATTGGAGCTCAATTTAAAATCTTTAAGTGGTCTTTGATTTGTGTTCAAAATGGATTTGAAGTTTAAATCATATTCTCTGGAACAATCAGTAGATGCACTGGAAAACTCATTTGTTTGCCAAAAATACCATATGCTGCAGATAAAAAGATTCTATTGGGGCTCTGTGAGGGCAGCTAAGCAAGTGTTTCTCATTCATTGATATGAAAAGAAATAAAAATTTTACCTAGAACATATTTGATTTCTGGGGATACTGCAGTCATGACATAAAGCATTTCATAATTGGAGCAAGTTTTTAAGCAGCATTTTTCTGCTTTGCAGACTCATAAGATTGACAAATCGATACAAACCATGTGGTGGTATTACTTCCTTTTGTGGAGACATCCCGCTTTTCTGTCTTAACTGTACACAAGATCACAAAGCAGTTTCTGTTGTTAACAGAATACTACAATACACCTGCCTTAATTACCTAAAACATAAATAATCATCAAATCAACAGTAAGAATAAAATGTAGGTGGAGCCAGCACATCAGCTTCATTTGCATGAATTTGATGGCTAAATCCACCCCTAAACCCAACCGCCCCCCCTCCCCCCGCATATCTACAAAAGATTCAGAAAGTGCAAAATTCCACAATAGGCTTTGCCATGACGCTACTAAAGATGTGATCAATTTGGGCTTGGTGCCAATCAAAGAAAGGACACAAAACCATATTGTTCGAGCAGCTCACCAAGCAATGTACGACCTTTCTTGGCCTGCATACCCGCCGATAGAGCGGAGTGTCCCTCAGAGGATACTACATTCTAGCTATACCCCTCAATTAACCGTATCAATCTATAAGGGGACTCAAAATGACATTGTATAAGCCCCCAGTCGTTCAATCGCCAGGTTAAAGACATCTTTGTTCTAGGGCTCGACAGCGTGTTCTCTCAAAGTCAACTAAGTGCCTCAAATCATTACGATAGGGACTATGAGTCATTCTTAACATTAATTTTTGTTATTCTAATATTGGAAATAGCTTTTTTTTTTACAGATATTTTAACAAAGTATAGTGTAGTATAGTACAGGATAATTTCCTGAGTCTTAATGTATAGCTATGCAGTAGAATGCTGTGAATGAATCAAATCAGTATCATCATCATTATTATTTTTGTAATAAATGCTTTGTTTTAATGTCACAAAATAGTACCTACAAAATATCAATGCAAAAGAAATTGTGTGTTGGCTAATTCAATAATATCAGGTTTAAACAGCATTATATGGAAAATAAAGATGTGTTGATATATACACCAATCTCATCTATGGTCTGAGCAAATAGGAAAGACTGCTATTTATAATATATGCTTAACTATAAATTGCTGTTATATATAAATTAATCAAATTATTTGATATGTTTATTTTTTAATATATAATATGGCTTCAAAATGACTGTGTTACTGTACTGTACAGCAGCAAATTTTAGGTTTTCAAACAGCTGTTTGTGACAGAGACAAATACTTTATTTTATCAAAGAACTATATTAACTACCAGTTGATTTTTCTTTCATTTATTCGTCTTCAGTAATCCTTTAATCCTGGTCAGGGTGGATCCAGTGTTTATTTCAGAATAAGAGAGAGAAGAGAAGTTAATATGCTCACTCACACCTGGTGGTTAATTATCCTAGACAGTCCACCTACTGGCATGTTTTTAAATGATGGGAGGAAACTGATATGGACTTGCACATACAGAACATACACATTAATTCCACACAGACAGTTACCTCAGATAAAATAACTCAGGACTGAACCAGAGATCTGGGTGCTGCGAGGCGGCAACTTGGCTCCATCGTGTCACTCTGACCAGTTTACAGATAAAAGCACTATGGAGGCTGTCTGGTGTTATCTACACAAACAGAATAAAGTTCAACAGCCCACGTCTCCAGACACACAAAAAAAGGACAAAACTCTCCAAAGAGAGTAGTGCTGATGATTTGTAATTTATCATGATCCAATATTGACTTGGTTTACTTTAACACTGTTTACTGCTTTATATGGTTTTTATACAGCTCTGATGTTACTGGCATAGAAATATATATTTTTTTTGCTTTTGCTGGATCACGGATCATAATTTTAGTTTTCATTTCTAGATATTTATAGCTTGATGTGTTAAACAACTAAGAAGATAGCACCTTTAGGAGTAGACCACCTAATTTCTATGTAGACAAAAATATAGGAACAGAATCTGGGTTTATGCTGGAGCTCAATCTCCGCCATTCAAAAAAGCGCAGAGCTTTTATGAGCACGATTGGGGTACAAATGGGAGGCGGGGTGTATCCAAGAGATGAAATTTGAAGAAATCGTCCTGCTAAGTTCATCAAGATCCCCTAGAAAAGCGCATTGAGGTCTGTTACACACTGTAAAAGTTTGTTAAATTCTACTGCACTCCACCGCGCTTCTATGACGATTGGTGTCAAATCGTAACACTTCATAATAATTGATCATCATCAGCACGATCATCACAAATCCACCAAGTTTCCTTAAGATCATCACAATTTGATCCTCACGACCCCCTACGCTCATCATGATTCTTTTAAATCATGGTGATCGTAGACATCGTGCCCCAGTGTAAATCCAGGACTATTAAAATGAATAAATTTAAAGTAAATTAAACTGTACAACGTGTAATATTCAGTTTCATATCCTTCCTTTTCAATAATTGCATAAAGTTAGCAACCTGCAGACTTTATCAAAATGCTGCATCCTCCTTTTGAGATGCTTCTCCAAGCTTGTACAATTATAAGTATCTTACCTTTTTTGTATTTTTCCTGAGGATTCTCATTTTAATTTCTTCTTACAGTCCTGAAATGCATCTCAATTGATTAATCCCGGGACACACCAGACTGACAGTCAACCATCTGCCAAAGTTGGGCTGTTGGTGAGCATCAGTCACCTGAGTGTTTTTAGTGTGTAACATGGCGGTACTGCTCGATCCACCTAAAGCACATTTTCAGCTGACTCAACATACTACATCGGCAACGAGTTGGAGGGTGAAAACATCCATTAATGACTGATTCACTGATGAATGCACACAATCATCACCTGGTAGGGCAGAGAGAAAATACCTGCTAATTGAACCATGTTTGAGAGATAAACTCGTGTCTATTGTCATAGTGGTTCAAATCTCATAGTATGGCCTCAATGATTTAGCTTCATCCCAGAGTGAATGATGATGCTTTCTGCTCAGTGGTGGTAATTAATGATGTCACTCTCTGTTGTTTTGGGGGTTTTTCTTCACAGCTCTCACAATGTTTCTGCCATCAGCTGCTGATTTCCTTGGCCGATCTGTTCCATGTCTGGTTGTTAGTACACCAGCGGTTTCCTTCTTTTTCAGGACATTCCAAATTGTCACACTGGCTGTGCCCAATGAGTGTGATGCATTTTCGCTCTTTTTCTCACCTTCAAAATAGCTGCTTTTTCATCCATAGACAGCTCTGAGGTCTTCATGTTGGTTTATCCTCTTAAACGACATGTGCATTCTTCACAGGCAAAACCCATTAAAGGTTAAAAAAATAATAATAACTTTTACATGGAAACTAGAAACAACTATCAGACGCACATTCCCATATGTTTGATCATTTAAAAATGTATAAAAACTTATTTAGTGCATCAAGATGAAAATATATTTTTAAAAAATTATCTGTCTTGCATTCATCTTCTGATCTGAAGTGCACAGACACACACACACGTATATACCGGATAAAAAAGAGAGAAAAAAAGAAAGGAAAAAAAAGCCCACATTTACACACACAAACACACACACACTTTTCACATGATCACACACATATCCCTTCGGGCCAGATCAGACTAAGCACGGCTGGCAGACATTCCTCACAGCAATAGCGACCCGAACAAGTGAGATCATAAACCACCAGCAGATGACACACGCACAAACATCACACATGCACATTTACACACCCCATTACAGCAGAGATGCAGTCTTAAAGAAGCTCCCTACCGTGCGCACATTTAGTAGCTATAAAGCACAAAACCGACGGCAACAAATGATCATCTGCCTCCTCGGGGCTCAAGGAGAGAGTGTGGATGGAAGTAGAAGACCTTCTACATGGTTCCCTTTTTTATAAAATGCAGACTATTCTTCTGCCTCTGAGAAAGAGTGTAAGTAGTGACCTGATAAGCAGATTACACAGGATACACATGTAGACTTGCAGCTGGAACTGCAACCAAACAAACAAGTCAAGAAGCTAAAACAATCACTGCACATTTTCTCTGCTTCAGCATGCATGATATAACACATGAATGGTTTTGTAATAAGCCATTATGTCCCACCGGACCTGATGTTATAATCAGGGAATACAGCTAAGAGTTAGAAAGTGTTGGTTTCAACATTTGACAATGCTATGTTTATTTACTTATGCGTACATAATCGATTTGTATTTTTAAAAATTTGTATTATATTTAGGATTTTGCTCATTCTGTCTGCTACAGATTCTTAGTTAATTTGCTTAAGTTGCTTATCGCACACTCACATCTAGGTGAAGTCACACTATAGTCATGCCTTTCTTAACAGTTTGACTCATTTCAGTGACAAAAAGTTAACAGTAGTTTAAAGAGATTATGTTAAGGAGAAAACTGACACAGCATGACTCAGCATAATCATTTGCCAGTCAGACTGCTAAAAGTAGGAATGAATCATGACAGGACATGCTGTTATAGGAAAACAGCCAGCATCGAGGTTGCTAAAGTGCAGTTAGCATTATCACACTGCAACAATTACAGTTTGTATCTCAGCTACATGATTTTTCCTATTTTACAATTTAATTGAATTCAGTGTTATTTACAAGCATTTTTAACACTGGATATCACTCACTGCACCTTTACGGAAATCCGTATACACATTTGACAGTGAAATTGCTGTCCCATGTCCACACCTATCTGAGTTGATGTTGATTGTTATGTATCAATGAGTTGCATGATGATGGTTGCCAAGGATCCTGAAACCCATCTATGAATAAGATATAATATAATATAATATATTAGTTTTTGTATTTCTGCAGAGTTAAACTTCAAATGAGTGTAAAAAGCCAAATTTATGGAATGTGGTTTACTTTAGTTTCTATACAGCACTCTTGGCTCAGAACCAACAGAGTACACCTGATACATCTATCATGGTTAAAATATGTAAATATTCTTATTTTGAATTTTTTGCTGGATATGTTCAACAACATTGGATTCCTACAGTCATGTTGAGTGTTTAAAGCAGGCAATATACATGCAGCAAAAAAAAAAAACAGATTTATAAATAATAAATCTGTAACCCACATGAACAGAGGCTCATACCACAACTACTTCACAATACAACACCACAACTCAGACTTGTGCAGTATATAAAACACATAATCTAATTTGGGTAAGCAGTCAAACTTGCAAGTAAATGAATGTTACTCGAGCAAACGCACGAATCAGAAGCTTGGAGCTCCATTTCTGATGCGCGAGCCGGGCAAAGTTGTGCTCGTCAAACAGAACACAGAATGAAACAAAAAGACAGGAAGCATGAGGGTGAATAGATGCTGAACTCCGGATCAGGATGGGCTTAAAAGTCGAGACACAAAAAGGTGTTAATCTAAAGAAAGTCATAACCAGAAAACACAAATCAACCAATGAGGATGGAAGACAGAGCATGTATTTAATGATGAGATACTTAGACCAACAAGCCAGAGGTGAAAGTGAAAAACCAGGTACTGAAAGGATTTTCATGTTAAAAAGTATTCGACCTCTTGAGTGTTAAACAAAACTAATCGATGTCAGCTCAATGTGCTGTTGTAACGTTTCAGAGGTTTTTTGACCAATCAAAGTGGTAATATTCTAAGGGGTGGAACATCTGAAATTACAAAAAGACCGTTTACAATGGACACGATGGACCGATTGAGGCACATAGAGAGAGAGAGAGAGAGAGAGAGAGAGAGACAAAGACACAGAGAGAGAGAGAGAGAGAAAGAGAGAGAGAGAAAGAGCGAAAGAGAGAGAGAGAGAGAGAGAGAGAGAGAGAGATTTGTAGCTCTCCAGTTAAGTAAAGGAAACATTTTGTTATTTTACCAAATTACTATAATCTCTGTTTTGCAGAGTCTCATGGACCCAAACTCAACAAGATCTTCCCTCTCTCAATTCTATATCTTTTTACTTACCTCACCCTCCTGTCCCAAAACAACCAAGACTCAATTACTGCCATGCATTTTTCCAAGTCTATTTTTATGGTTGTGTGAAACGTTGGTGCTTTGCATCTCTCAGGAATGAGATAGAACTTGGTTTGAGAATTATTATGGTCTGAACATCGCGTTACACTTTGCTACTGCTGCTTCATTTTTCCCGTCTTTCTCTCTCTCTCTCTCTCTTTCTCTCTCTCTCTCTCTCTCTCCCCTCTGGAGTTTGTATAACTTCCGCTACCTTTGAAAACTGATCTTTCAGCCCCTTTTGAGAATTGTCCTTGACCCAGGAGAAATGCAACTCAACTCCGGCTTTGAAGTCAAATGGATGGTCTGGGTTTCACAAAAGCACACTGTGCTCTGGTAATATAATCTATTACATAGACAGAAACTATGTAGAGTGTTATGTACTGACCAAGGTCGTACTTATTTTTGTTTAACACACCTGATTAAATCCTTTCTGTGGAACTCAGTGTTCAGGCTGCTCAAAATTTGCAAAAAAATATATATATAAATACAAAAAAAACAAATAAAAATTATATATATATATTTTTGGTTCTCATTCTGATGCACTGCTTTTTAAGAAACTAAAGAGCTGGTGGAGCCACTGTTGAGCATGTGGAAGACAAGTCAAAATCTTGAATTTATACATATCTGTCTAAGGAGTCTGTGACATAAAGTCTTGATCCTTAATAAGTCAATAGAAAATAATTACTCAACTTTCTATAAAGCTGTTTACTAGATTCAGTGACATCTAAATTATATTTCCAAACGGCTGTATCCTTTATTACAGTCATGGAGGAGGCTGAAGCCCATCCAAGTCGACTCTGAGCAAACCATCACAGTGCCAACACAGACATACAACCATTTGAACTCACGTTCTACACCTAGGGGCAATTTGGAACAGTCACTGTGCCTAATGTGCATGACTTTGAGAGTGTAGGAAGCACCCAGAGGAAACCCAAACAAGTATGGAGAGAATATGCAAACCTCACTCAGAAACATTTTCACTGGGCATGGGGCTCTAACCCAGGGCCATCTTGCTTTGAGTCGGACTTACTAACCACAACGCCATTGTGGCACCCAGTTAAATAATAGCACCATATAAATAGCAGACCCTTATAATTTCTTATAAAGTTCTGAAGAATTAAAGACTCACAGAGGTAAACAAATCACAAATTCATTTGCTAGCACACCAGTGAAGCAAAAGCCCCAGTGTGCTGGGATTCAGTTTCCCAGACTTGGCTAAATAATGATATCTAATGCAATGTAATCAAGTATAGCAAGCTTGTTATCCAGTGCATTAATGCAGGGTAAGAGAAACCCAGATGTCCATGTTTCAGAGATTATTAATTAATGCAGCATACTGTGTTTGATTCTTGAACATTAATTCAGCAAGTGATTTTCTCTCCATATCTTTACCCAATGATTTGACTGTGTGGTAAGCAGGTGAAGTATATGATGGACTTTACTTTATTTGCTTGGATTTGGTAAGACAAGGTCTCATATAGCTGGATAATACGCGAGAACTGTGGCTGGGACTACCATGGACATTCTGTGACCATTCCAGATTTTGGAGCCATAAAATATGGGCAGAGGAATGACACTGAGGCTTTTTCATTTCCAAATAGCAGCATGTTCGTCGTAGAGAAAAGATCCTCTGTCATCCGTGCATCCGTTCTGCCTACACACAGATCCCACTTTGATCAATGTATGCAGTATGTGACACCAGCACAAAGCATGTTTGAAAAAAGTTCTAAAGTTAATGTTTAGTGCCAAATAAAACCTTTTGTTTTGTAAACGTCAAAGAGGAGTAGAGTTTTTCTCTTTTTATTGGTTATAAAACCTATTTACCCAAGTGGAATCTATAAATACATTTTAAAAATATCAATAACCCAGAGATGAAATCTGCTTTTCTTGTCACCAAGGCTACTGATTTGTCCAACACCTGTTTCATAAAAACATGTGTGACCTAATCATTCATGAGTTTACAAATGCTGGCTATACAATCTCATTCAATGACATTTCCAGTTTAATTATACATGTGAATCTCTGTGTTTACTAATCTTTGTAATCTGACGGATGACAGTTTTATGTCACATTCAATCAGACACATAATCTGATCTTTCATCATTAACACACTGACTCTGTCTCTCACACACTCACACACACACACACACACACACACACTCACACACCAAAAAGCAACTTACAAGTGACACACATACTGATATAGTGTATATAAGTATTTTCACATGATCTTTTTAGTCACACACACACACACACACACACACACACATACACACACATACCTTGTAAAGTTGTCCAGTCTTGTCCCCCAGGAGTGCAATAGTGTGACCTGCCTCGGTTGCTACAGCAACGGCGGTGAGTTGAGTTGCCCAGGTAATGGCAGGCGTGGCTTGGAGGGGCACTGCACTAGCGATGGGGCTAGGGGTGTGTTCACCTCCGCATGGGTACTCGGTCACAGATGACTGTGCACACACACAAACATACAATGAGTTGACACACTGAGTCCATTGAAACAATGGTTCAATATTACGGCATAATCACATCATAATGGCAATACATTATCCTGCAGCAGTACAAGAGGAGTTGTTCAGTCATAGTTCTCTGATCTCGTGTTTTTTCTATTTCAATATCACACCAGATGCTTGTAAGGAAACAGTGGAGCTTTGCTTTTCCAACTTTAATTGAACAGCAAACAACAAACAGTAGGTAATGCTAAAACCCTATTTTTTGGACAAATATGAATGCAAACTTTGATTGAAGAGCACTGATATTAATAAGGAGGAACATTTTCACTTTGGCGACAGGTAAAAGTAATATATTTGGTTAACATTTGACCTTAAACAATAGGGATACAGGATGTCACACTGTAAAATGTTCATGGTATGAAAACAAGATCAAAAATATCATAGCTGTAGCCTAAAATAATTAATACACATGAGCATTCAATTCAACAACACTCACAGCCTGGGGTGCATAATTGTTTTAGTATATACTACATGGAAACATAAGGAAAAAAGAACCAAAAATAAAGATTTATATGATTTTTTTCATTAAAATTATGACGAGTGCAGGTGAAATTGGGTGAGCAGGTTTTTCATTAATTCCTTGTAAGAGTTTAAGTAAATACAAAACAGAACCCATAAAAAAACCTAAATAAGCGCTCTAGTTTATAGTTATATATTTTAACTATGCCACTGAGTGAGGTCAGGTGAACTGTGCGCTATTAACAGGCAATTAGCTCTGTGTAGCTAACAGCTGATTCAGAAATGAGAGTAAACAGCGTTTATTAAAGGTGTTTTAGCAAACAGTGACATATAAAAAGTAAATAGACCCCACCATATCTGAAAAATGTATATGTTGATGTAAACCTTGACAGAGCGAAGACATCTGTCAGAGAGCCTAGGTGCCCAACCTAAGCGGGAGCTGTTGATCCCTAGCTTTTGCTGGTGAATTTTACAATCACTTTGATAACTGTGGCAAGAGGAATCTCAAGGTTTTGTGCAATCTGACACTGGCTATATCCATCCTCAGACTCACCCACAATACTCATCTCTTTTGCTCCTTGTATTCGCAGTATAGCTAGTTACTATAAACACTTTGTATACTGAAATCTAAAATGCAAAAATTATTATATTAATGAGTTTGAGTGTCCACCATTTTGGTTCAAATATTATCCACTCTGACTATTTATTTTTAACCCTGATATAGTTTACTAATCAGATCATGCTGTTCCCATGAATTGTACGAGTCACAATATGCTAAACTGGGATTTTGTGTAAACACCCCCAGAATTGTGTGTATTCCATCAATTGTCATGAAATTGTATATATTCTTTTTAATAAATGTTGGTGATTGAATAAAGAGACAGCAGTATCAATTAGATTTGTTGATTTATTTTCTATATAGGTGAAATAGAATTTGAAAAAATACCCAGGTTTGAGGTCCAATTTTGTAATCCCAAACATGTCCTTATTGGGCACCTAAATGTTCCAAGAGTAACAGCTGGGAACACAAAATCAGTGTTGCAGTATTAAATATATATGAATAAATATTAGAAAAATGTATATGTTTGGACGTCTGTCACACTCTGGTGGAAGAGTTATCATTGTCTTTTTATGGCAAGATTACAGGTCAGAAAACCTTGGAAGACATACTGTATACTGAAGCACCAACAATTTGCAGTTTACATTTGAGGTTTTTCATTGCAGACCTCAATTTGTTCTCCAAAAACTGAAGTTTAAAAATGCATACCATTATGTACCATTATGTCTTTCAAATCAACGTACGCAAGGGGTGTGTAGCATACGCAAGGGATGCGTACTGCAACATGTAAAGGGAATAGAACTTGGAAAGACTACTTTTATTTTTTGACTCCCATGTTACAAAAAAAGGGGGCAGTGGTGGCCTGGTGGTGAAGGTGCTGGATTACTGATCCCAAGGTCAGGGGTTCAAGCCCCACTATCGGCGGGTTGTCACTGCTGTCCACCCAGTGCAGCTAACTGGGTTATCAAATGCCGGCCATGTCTCTCACTGTCTGTGGTGGGACGCATGTAAAAGAACCATTGCTGATTTTCGTCAAGAGTAGGCTGCATAGCCATCAGCGTGTTTCTGCCCTGCGATGGCC
>JBCNYG010000015.1:3727707-3741232 GCA_039654305.1 Porochilus rendahli | reverse complement strand
CCTGCGATGGCCTGGCGAGCTGTCCAGGGTGTACTCTGCCCTCGCCCAGAGTCGGCTGAGATGGGCACCAGCCTTCCTTCGACCCTAATTAGGATTAAGCGGTTCAGAAAATAAATTAATGAATGAATCATACATTCTTTGCACCATTTCCATGAACTGTAATTCATCATCCTTCTACTAGGTGGCAGAAATCTATTTCAAATAAACAGCTAGTCATTCATGACTCAAGAAAGATTCCAAGCCAGCTTGTTGCTGTCAGGCATTGTTTGGAATGAAAAGTGAGTAAAGGAAAAGTAGACAAATCCCTAAACTTCTCATTTTGCCATGTAGATTTCATGGTTGCCTCTTTTAGAATAGATATTTAGTGATTATTTGACACCGCTGCTTTAAAGGATTCTTTAACGCCATCAGAGTTGTATCAGAGAAGGCCCAGCAGGGGGTGATGTTTTTTTTCCTTGTTTGTTTAATTTTTCAGATTCCAGGCAGAAGGATTTAGTTAGTTCTTGTTCAGATGCACGTTATTTGTGTGTCATATTCAAAAACACAAGGCACATGTGTGTATACTGGGCTAACATACTGGTCTATTACTGGCACTGTTAGCTTCACTCAAGAGTGGCATCATTCAGACTTTTGTTTTTGGAACACTGTGACTCAGATACAGTCCTGCAATCTGCAAAAAAATAAATAAATAAATGAATGAATGGTCCAAATTGCAGCATGGGTAAATGCTCTATGTTTAAGAGTAACAGAATAGAGAAATGATAAGAGCTGTGAGAAGAGAAAGAGAAGGAGATAATATGAGAAAAGATGAGAGAGGTAGAGGAAAAAAAGAAAAGAAAAGAGACTCACTTGCCCTCTAGTGAGCACCATCTGCAGTAGGGGTCTTGGACAGAGAGGCATGAATAACAGTCTGAATGTCTCGCACACTGAGCCACAGGCAAACGTGTTACCTAGGAAACACGCGCACAATTAGGATGCAGCTTGAGTGACTCTCACTATTAAATATGCAATGTCATGTTAAAAAATCATCTTAAAAAATTTGTGTGTGTCTCCTTAACAAATCACACAATTTCTAATTAAAAAGTGATCCTGTAGGGTGGCATGGTAGTTAGCATGTCTGCCTCACAGCAAGAAGGTCCTGTGTTCGATTCCCAGGCTCAGGCGTTTCTGTATGGAATTTGCATGTTCTCCCTGTGATTGTGTGCGTCCAAAGACATGCTAACTGGCTGTTCCAAATCACCCCAATTTGTGTGTGTGTGTGTGTGTGTGTGTGTTGGTCCTGTGTTGGTCTGGTGAGCTGTTTAGGTTGTACCCTGCCTTCACCCAGTTTCTTCCAATAGGATTAACTGGTCTGACAAATGAGCGATGAGTGAACTCACACTGTCACACCACTGCTAATGTTGGGAGTATAAAATTCTAGGATAATTAATATTTGAACTCTACATCAGTGAAGTAATTAAAATCTAAATGTAATCTGTAAAAGACTTTGACAGTCCTGATCTCCGTATCGCAACTGCTCCTTTGTGTTTGGAGAAGATGGATAGCTTTTAGCTGCCGTAATCAGTCGAGCAGTTAGCTCGATTAATGATGTGATTCATAATCCACTCACACAGAGCGGTCAGGATTACACAGCACCGTCCCTCACCATGGGTTACTTTTGTAAAACTTGAGATACTCTGCGCTCTGTGTAGGATGTTTACGAGACTTTGATTCTGTGTTTTTACATATTTCTGTTAAACACACAGTAGGTTAATCACTAGGGCACTAATGACACACATGAAAAACACTGCCTGAAAAAAAAAAACAGGAAACAGCAGCTCATATGAAGCATGTACTGTTACCATGGTGATGCTGTTAGCACTGAATTGTGCCTGATGTTTTCTTTTATATTATTAATTTAAATTATTAGTGAATCTTAACAAGGATATTTCCCTCAGCTAAGGACACTTGGATTTGAATCTGGGGTCAGTGGCTGTAAGTGGGTCAAAACTCCCACAGGATCACGTGTAATATATGAAATAAACACAGCGGCAATTGTGTACACAGCCTTGGGCCTGCAACCTCAGACTGCCAATAAACTGCACTGTTACCTCTATTACTTACTGCTGTGTGTGTGTGTGTGTGTGTTTACGTGAACGTACCTTCTTCTCAGTCATGATGTAAACATTGCGTAAGGTGGAGTCGAGCAGGAGCTCGGCGTTAACAGGGCTCTGAGAGTCCACTTTCACCGAGTCATATTGAGAACCAGAACTATTCACATGACCTACACACACACACACACAACTATCCAGTGCATCTGTGCATTTTTTAACGACAAATTATTTTTTTACTTGTTCCTTAGTCCATTTGGTTCAGTTTGTTCAAAACTGCCTCAGTGTGTATTTTATATTATTTTTGGATATACTGCATTAATCCCACAATGGACATTTTGGCTCTGCATTTAACACATCCAAACTGAGCGCACACACATACACATACATACACACATGCAAACAGTGAGCACACACACACACACACACACACACACACACACACACACACGGAGCAGTGGGTTAACACACTGCAGTGCCCGGAGAGCAGTTGTTGGTTAGGTGCACTTCAGCCTTAGGTTTCAAACCCGCTTCTAAAACAAGTAAGTGACTCGACATCTTTGAGAACTAAAACAGGAAACTCAGTGTGTATACTAAGTGAATGGATAAATTATATATTCTTTATATTAAATCTTTTCTGAGCAACTGAGTGTTCAGAATGTGAAAAGTGGCTTTGATGCATTGATTTTTAAGAAACTGATGCAGCTGAGGATCATAACGGAGTCTTGGAAGTGTCATCATTGAGCCAGCACTGAACATGTAGTAGGACCAAGTCAAGACATGGAATAATAAGGTTCTCTAAAAAATCTTTTTACTTAGCCAGCAAGAACATAAACCAGTGAAGGTATAAATTATGAATTTTTCACCAAATATATTTTGAAGCAATATTGCTGTATAACTTTCTTCCTGCTTGTGCTTGGTAGATTTAAAGTGGAGGTTGATTCACGCAAAACACCACCACCCTTTAGGCCAAAAGACACTCCACTAGGGTGCAGTACCACAAGACATGTGGGATGCCAACATCGTCGATCTTTACAAAAACAAGTGTGACAGTACCGTTGCATCTTACTTCCCAGCATCGTCGGGAAGCCCCTCAGACAGCTGCAGGAGAATGGCAGAGAGCAGCAGCAGTCACTGTGCGAAATTTATGAAAATTTCAAAATGATGGCCAAGTATGAAAAAAAACACACCATAACTTGCATGTGTGCAGAACCTAACTGCTTTAAATAAGTTCTTCTTGCCACCTTCACATCTGTGACAGAGAACACACAGCTTTTACCTGCACCACAACACCTACAAGTGCTTGAGTTTAAGTGTTAAAATCCATGCTCTTAGCTGGTACTTTTTGAATTTTTCATAACGCTGTCAAACGGTTGAATATTATCACCAGACTTTCAGGTTTACAGTCAAATCATACCAGCAATCAATTCTATAGCTGGCCTGCTAGGCATGCAAATTTGAATCATTTGTGTTAAAGGACATTAGGTAAGAGAAAAAAGATGGAGTGTGAGAGATGCATAGAAGGAAGAGGAGAGAAGTCATCTTTAATTCATTTGGCGGCAAAAGCAGAAGTCTTGGGGGCCTGTCGCTGTTGCTGCTGTTACTGCTGTATGAAAGATGAGAGAATGGAGTCAGTGGGGTTGATCAGTATGCACAACATTTTACCACCTCATCTCCCCTCTTCAAACTCTAGCCAGATTAGCCACTTCTTTTTAATTAGACCTGGGCTTTGCAAGGTTGTATAGGCACTTTTTTAAAAATAAAACATGAAAGTGAACATGATTAAAATCTGCATGATAACCTGGCCAGTAGTTTGAAGAGATTCTGCAAAGGTTCTTGGACGTCTGATTTATTATTATTATTATTATTACTATTATTATTATTATTATTAATAATAATAATAATAATAATAAAAATAATAATAATAAAAATAATAATAATAGTAATAATAAATTCACGTAAATTACTGTGATAATAATGATAACATCAGTAATAATGGACTGAGGGGACAAAATAAATCCTTTGAATAAATAGATAAATCTTGTAATCTACAAATCTAAAAAATCTAAAAAGTAAACATATTTAAAGTGCATTGTCCATGGGTGAAATAAAGGCTGAAATAGTATGGCTGAATTATAATTTTAAAAACTCGTATAAATATCATGCAAACTTTAGGTTTAAAAATGCAGTGCTGAAACCATATTTCTGAATATATTATTTCTCAATATCCAAAATACACAATCTTAAAGTACTGCATCACACAAGTGGTAAAGCAAACAAATCAATAACTTTTAAATATCCGGGGCATTCAGTGGTGTGCCACCGAAACTAACTTTATTTTTTATGCAAAAGTGAATTCAGATTGAGTAATTTATAATGCTTAGAGTTTACAGTGCTACAGAAGTTGATATTAGAATTAAGGTTTTTGTTCGAATATATGAGTTTATTTATACTTACTTTAATACTTTCACCACCGCTGAGTTTTCCCTCGCTTCAACAGTGTGAAGTATGTCGCCTTTATTATTTTTTATATATTTTTTCAAAAATTCCAAACTGCAAAAATTTAAGAGAAAGTGAAGAGAAAAAACCGGAAGTCCGACAGAACGCAAAACCCCCGTCAATGGCGCAACTAAAATCAAAGCATGAGCCGCAGCTGTAGATGTGCGAGACGGCTTTCCTTCTTGTGGGCGGAGCTTCCACACCAAGAAACAGCTCGGTATGGAAATTGTTAACAAATTATCTAAAAAAGATAGGCCAACTATTCCTAATGAAAACTTTGATTTAAAAATACAGAAGAAAATATAAAAAACACTATACAGAAGTGTCATAGTATAACACAACAAATGAGAATCCAACCGTGCATGTAATACAAGATAATAGTAGGACAGAAAGTAATGAGCAAAACAGGTTCAGGTATTTACAGTGTTCAGGTATCTAAAGTGTGCTATATTTAACTGACCAAAGTACTATGAGTATATAAACTAAATTTTAACGTGTCCTTATTTATCTCTGAAAAATACCCAGTGTCATCAGGGTCAAAACCAGGATCAATATTTTAGCGAATTCCACATTTCAAATATGTGCCAGATAAAAATTAAATAAAATAAGAGATAAGATCAATTTAAAAAATAGACCCCATGGGTCACGATGCTCCTATTGGCAGGACAATTTCAATCCAAAATATAAAAAGTGTCCTTGTAACCGTAAAACAAGATAAAGGTGACCCATATACAACCCTCCCACCCTCTTCACCCCTGAATGGAACCCATTCACTAAAATAGGTAATCCTATGTCATTTCCTTCCAGATTTATCCAAGTCACACAGATCAATGTTGCATGGGTTTCTTCAGGACACTTTAGGCTAATTGGCTTTTCCAAAAATTATATCCTGCAATGAATTAGCATCCTGTACATGGTGTGTTCCCATCTCGATCCCAGTGTTCCCGGGATAGGCCTTGGACCCAAAGTAACCCTGACCAAGACAAGAAAAAGCAGGTATTGTAAATGAAAATGAATGAAAGTGTTTCTAACTGTGTCCGTCCCTGACTGTAGTACTTTCATACTCTTTTATTTCAGCGGATGAATGGACGGACGGAAGTACATGTGGTCGGTCATTTCTCTTTTGGTTATAAAAGCACATTTTATAATTGGCCACACAGACCCACCTCTCTCCAGTCCGCATCCACTGCGCATGCGCGAACCGAGCCGCAAAAAGAAACGCGTGCGCGCAGTGACAGCTGTCCCAATGATATCCACTGACTGTGAGTTTTAAAAACAAGAATTTTATGTCTCTTTTTTTAAGCGAAACCATTATGTCGGCACTGCTTTTGTCGTTTTCCCGTGAGAAGTTTAATTTGAAAAGGAATCTCAGTCAGCAGTTTGCCTAAGAAGCTAGCGGTTCATTCGGACAGCGCTAGCTAGCTAGTTAGCTTCACCAACAGTATGCAGCAGCTCGTATTTCTTCATGATAAATTGACAAATGATGATTAAATGTTTGGAAATTTGGTTACGAGAACGGGTACTGGTGGAATCAGCTCTTGTTTTTATTAAATTAAATTATTTCTTGGGGCTGCCACTATCTGTTTGGCCGTTACACAGGGGTGGGATGTCAAATAGCACTGTAAAGCCTGTATAAGTGCACTACGTAGGCTTGGAAGTAGTGGTGAAAACGTCACAGCTAGTGTACTACGTGTATACTGTGGAGTCGATTCGGGACAGAGCCTGGTGAGATGGGGTTTAGCAAGGAGCTAACGGTAATAACACACTGTGTGTGTGTGTGTGTGTGATGGCAGTGTCCAGCGGTAACACAATCCCCCAGAACAACCGAGTGAAAAAGCCAAAAAAGAAAAAGAAACACCGCAAAGCGACCACAGATGTGATTTCCAGTGTTGAGCTTGGGTAAGTGTCTTTATAAAACACACACACACACGCATATAACCGGACCTGGCCCAGATTTTTAATTTTTTTTTTTGCTGTGTATGAGTGTGACCTAAAAATATCTCCAGCCAGTGGAGAGGACTCACTTCTCCACATATGCACACTGACTCCTGCCCTCCCCTCCCCTTTTCTTCATCTGTGTCTATTTTAATGTCACCTGAACAATGCACATGAACACCATCATACTGATCATCCTCTCTGGTGACTCATACTGTTGCATAATACACACATTTAAAAACATAGGGCTAAGCCGGTCCGATACGATGATGAGTATCGTCAACAGGGCCGAACGTTTCCTCTGAGATTGTAGATCAGGTTCGGAAATATTTTCCGACCTGATTCACTGATGTATTTTTTCCTCGAGTGAGTTGTGTTCATTTAATACAGCTTACATGCAAACGT
This sequence comes from Porochilus rendahli, assembly GCA_039654305.1. Taxonomy (NCBI): domain Eukaryota; kingdom Metazoa; phylum Chordata; class Actinopteri; order Siluriformes; family Plotosidae; genus Porochilus; species Porochilus rendahli. Next base: position 3,734,303 of record JBCNYG010000015.1, on the reverse strand, counting down.
CTTTCACACAAGCAAACACACAAACATCTTTACATGAATGCCACAGGACATTTAGTTGAGTTCAACTTGGTTTCTGAAAGTCTCTCAGTAAATATCTGGTAAGGGCAGCATGGTGGCACAGTGTGTTAACTCATCCGGTTCACAGCGTGAAGATACTGGGTTCGAGTCCCGTGCTCGGGTGTTTCTGTCGGGAGTTTGCTTGTTTTCCCTGTTTTTGCGTGGGTTTCCTCGTGCAGTCCAAAGACAGGCATGTTGGCTGTTCCAATCTGCCCATGGTGTGAGTGTGAATGGTTGTGTGTGTTACTCTGCGATGGCCTGGCGAGCTGTTCAGAGTGTACTCTGCCTTCACCCAGTGTTGGCTGAGATAGGCTCCAGCCTCTCTATGAACCTAATGGGATCAAATGGTTCAGTGAATGAGTGACTAAAGTCTGGTATTGGCACTGTAATTGAAGTGGAACAATTTCTCAACACACTCATTGGTTTATGGTCACTATCAGAAATAGATAAATATTTTGTGTCGGCTAAATATTTAAAAATGGCTGTTCCAACACTGGGCCTCGTTTATTATTCTTTTAGTGAAGTTGTGTGTAAGTCAAAGTGAAACAAAGTATTCTGCAAGATTACATGCTGATCACCCATCAAGAGCAAACTGCGTTCCTCAAACACCTGATTTACATGAAGTGAAACAAAATTCCATAAAAGGTCGAGCGCACAGACAGGCCTGAGCACGAAATGAGCAATAAGAGGAAAGGCTAAGAGGCAGCACTAGAAGTTATTTAGACTCCTTAAGTCTTCATCTTCATCTTTATCCGCTTGCTCCGGGGTCGGGTCACGGGGGGCTGCAGCCTAAGCAGTCAGGTCCAGACATCCCTCTCCCTAGCCACTTCCTCCATCTTTTCCGGGGGGACCCCGAGGTGTTCCCAGACCAGCTGAGAGACATAGTCCCTCCAGCGTGCTCTGGGTCAACCCCGGGGTCTCTTCCTGGTTGGACATGCTCGAAATAACTCACAAAGAGGCGTTCGGTAGGTATTCTAATCAGATGCCCGAGCCACCTCAGCTGGCTCCTCTCAACGCGAAGGAGCAGTGGTTCTACTCCGAGCTCCTTCCAGGTGACAGAACTTCTCACTTTGGCAAGTAAACATATTACGATTTGGAAAAATAGCTTGTCTTTGTTTTTCCAATAGGGGTCACTATAGAGTAATAAACAGTCTCAAAGCTGTAAACTTGGCTACTGATAACAATGTGCTAACGATCTGAATATTGTTGATGTATTATTGGTCTACTAAGCAGTTTCTTATCCAGTTTTACAATGCTGTGTAATAGACATACTGTATTTATTTCCATTCACAGGCCCCAGATCCAGACCTCAGATGACGTGTGCCACATCCTTACCATTCACAGAGCCAGCACTCCCCCAGACACACCCCCCTCTCCTCCTCTCAATCTCTCACAAAGTCCTCCAGACCTGCAGCCCGTGGCTTCAGATCTCCAAGCTGTATCTCCAGATCTTCAGCACGTAGCTCCAGACTTCCAACCAATAGCGCCAGTCCCCCACTCGGCTCCAATTTCAGTCCCAGTTACTGCTCTTCCTTCTCCTTACATACTCTCATCGCCAGAAACGCCTAGTGCTTCCATACCTCCATCACTGGGCCTACCTTCAGCTTTCTCTACAACCCCTCCCACTCAGATCGCTCCATCCAATCCGGCATCCCCAACTCAGGCTCTCAGTCCGCCCCCGCCTGATTTTACCCCGCCCCCAGCAGAACTCCTCGGATCAGATGATGAAGAGCAGGAGAATCCTGCAGATTATTGCAAAGGTACAGGACATTTCACAATGCTTATTATTTGAGTAGGTGAACAGATACATGTTTTTACGCATAAATGGTGGATTGTATTGGAATGTTATTGACACCTTGTGAGCAGTTAAGCCACAGAGCTTACACAGAAATAGATTTTTAGCTCTCGCCCATCAGGAGCTATTGGAATGGGGTCCGTCCGCACACTTTATTTTCCGGACTTTTACTTGCCACAAACTGAAGCTGGGGCTTTCAAACTTGGTATGCTGGCTCACAACTATGGGTGCTAGAATGAGTTTTTGTGTGAGTGACCTTGACCCTCTTTTCAAGGTCATAGAGACAAAACCATATATCCAGCTTCCGGACTTTTACTTGCCGCACGCTGAAGCTGGAGCTTGTTAAACTTGCTATTGTTGTTCTATATTGGCATATTATGAAATGGTCCTTTTAGCTGGAGCGTCTGGACCCCTGTGGTCTATTTTAATTTTACTAAATGCTTTAATAAATGGCCATAGCCACTACACAAGCACACCAGCTTCTTGCTAAGTATAACATTACCAGTGAAGATGTAAGTCACTATTTATAATGTAATGTGCAGAGAATATTACGTGTCAAGGCACGATTTTATTGGAATATAATCAAAGGTGGGGTGGGTAAATGCAACCGACATGAACCTATGACTACTATACCCCGAATAAAAAAATAGATGAATTTATAGATAGATAAAATTTTCAATAACAGCACATCCTGAGCTATTTTATTCCTCTTATAATACTGCAGTGTTCCAGAGATTACATTTTATTACTTCTGCCAGGTGATAATAGAGCAGGGTTTTGTGCAATAAAAAACCCAAAATATTACATTTTGGAGGTGATCCTTACATATTACTATCATGTTGAAAAAATTCCTGAAAATCCCCAGAAATACCCGTTTTATAATAAATAATCAAAATGTTTAGTAGATGCCAACCAGGGGGAGACATTTCATTATAACTATGGCAAGTAATAATAATCAATTTGTGCTCCTAGTTCTTATTTGACTTAAAGGTTTAGCAACTAAAATGTTTATAATCTGGCACTTATCACAGTTCATTGTTATTATGTGTTCTAAAAATATGTGCCCTTTAGGAGGTTATTACCCAGTGAAGATCGGAGACCTGTTTAACGGCAGATATCACGTTGTCAGAAAGCTGGGATGGGGTCACTTTTCTACCGTGTGGCTGTGCTGGGATCTTCAGTGAGTAAACTATACTTAAATGCTAAAAGCTAATCACAACACATTAAGGTCCTTATCATGTTATTCTTGTGATAAACATTACTGTATAAAAACCACACACTTTTTGTTTGTACAAATTTCATTCTTAGAACAGTTTATTTTCAAATGGTTCTCTTCCAACAAAAACATTAAATGTTTATATTATATTATATTGTAAATATATTTGTCTATAAAGAAAGAAACATATTATGTAGCACACTTTTCAGGTAAATTGAGTTATGTTTATTTTGATACAATTTGGAAAAAATTTTTTTTTAGTCACAGCTTTGGGATACAATCTGTGCTTCAGGTTTAAATCTGTATTTATTATTTGTGTGTGTATGTGTGTAGGAGGAAGCGGTTTGTGGCCCTGAAGGTGGTTAAGAGTGCTCCACATTACACCGAGACTGCACTGGATGAGATCAAACTACTAAAATGTGTAAGTGTAAGAAACTCGATGAGTATCTGTATCAGAGTGGTGTAACTGTCTTAATTAGACCGTGTTAAGATTTTATCTATAGCCATTTGGGAACAGCAGACGTGGCCCCCTGACGCTTCTCTGTGGGTGGGGTTGGGGGGTGTTGTAGGACTTGCTGTCTTTCTCAGCAATCACAAGTGACGTCTGTTAATTCCAGGAGTACATAATAGTACCATTTCAGCTGCCAGTTTCTTACACGTCCACCACAGCGCTGTCAAATTCTCAATTCTGACTGGTGAGCTTAATAGCAAAGCAGGATTATATTAATGCACTTCTTCTAATACATTATTGTTTTTATAGTAACTGCACATTGACAGAGTCTTATATGCAAGTTAATGTCTGTAAACCTAGTATGCATTTTTACCTCTGTGACCATGAAAGGTAGGTCAAGGTCAGTCACGCACTAACTTAACCTAGCACTCATAGTAGTGAGCCAGCTTAGCAAGTTTGAAAGCCCCAGCTTCAGCGCACGGCAAGTAAATGTCTGGAAACTAAAGTGTGATGGACAGATGGACGAATGTACAGAACCCATTTCGATAGCTCCCGAGCCACTTTGTGGGTGGTAGTTAATAAAATTTTTATTTATCACTTATGGGAGGAGTCAACAACAGTGTCACCACAGTGTTTGTAACAGACCAAGGAAAAGCTGTGTTTTGTCACGAAAATCTTCAAGATGGAGCGGTTTTGAGTCTGGTTTCTCTGTAATGTGACAGGCTCAAGTAATTTTAATAACGCTTATTATATTATTTACATGATATTATATTTATATATTTAATATGTATTTTTTTATATATTGTGTGTGTGTGTGTGTGTGTGTGTGTGTGTGTGTGTGTGTGCGTATGTATGTAATTCGGTCGTGTATAAATTTGCATGTTGATCAGGTTCGAGACAGTGACCCTACAGACCCCAAACGTGAGACCGTAGTTCAGCTGATCGATGATTTCAAGATATCCGGAGTCCACGGAGTTCGTATCCTGACATATAAAGTCTGTTGTTGAATATGTGCTATCATTTCTTTTTTCTTTTTTTCTAGTTGGTGTAAATGTATTCAGTTCATATTGGAGTCTGGTAACCCTATTAGTCTGGTAACTCGACTCAAACCCATTAAACATGTGCTGTGGGTCAGTAATAACCTTGACTCTCTGACTAATAAGATGTGTGTATGGTGCTGGAGGTGCTTGGGCACCAGCTGCTTAAATGGATCATCAAGTCCAACTACATGGGCCTACCTCTGGTGTGTGTGAAGAGCATCCTTCGTCAGGTAGGCGTCTGCATTCAGCACTCCATGTGCTCAGAATCATAGTGTGTCACATAGAAAATAATCAAACGGTTTCTGTGGATTTCAGTTAGCCTCTTCAGCATTTTTCATTTCTGTGCAGGTTCTGCAGGGCCTGGATTACCTGCACACCAAGTGCAAGATCATCCACACCGACATCAAGCCGGAGAACATTCTGCTCAACGTGACAGACGTGTACGTGAGGCGTTTGGCCGCAGAGGCTACGCTGTGGCAGAAAGCTGGAGCTCCGCCTCCATCCGGCTCATCTGGTAAAGCACACGGCAACTTTTGAGTGACACTTGCTCTTTATTTAACTTATTTAAAATTTATCAAAAACTCTACACATATGTCCGATTTTCAATTTCATACTCAGAGAGGACTTCTCCATATATGGAAAACGTTTTCATTTTCGATACAAGCATGCTCGAAGACTATCACAGTTAAACCCTTTCTAGGTTTAATTATCCATATTGAAATTTTAATTCTAAGCCTTTTTCTGTCTTTCTTTTGTTTTTTAAACACCTCCCAGAATATCTGTTATATGCCTGTTGCTATGGTTACTCTGATTCTGTTGTTTTCAATAAAAGCATTCCAGTGCACTGCAACTTATAAATAATTCCCACCTGCGTATTTAAAACGAGCCTTTTAACTGAGTTCAAACAAAGGCTTAGCCCGTTATTAATGAAAGGTTGTCCTGTTATCAGTGATTTTGAGCCGCGATTGCATTTCTGAATGGGTCTTTGATTGGAATCAAAGTTAAATGGATCTTTAATTGAAATAAAATAAATAATAATAACCTTCTGTGACCCTAGTATAAACGCAGCTCAGTCTTGGCAATTAGGTCATCACTCGAGTGTTTGGGACTAACAGTGTTCATTTAATTACGAGCTCGGTCTCTCTCTCTGTCTACCTGTCTCTCTTACTCTCTCTCTCTCTCTCTCTCTCTCTCTGTCTCTCTTTCTATGTCTCTTTTGTTTTAAGTTCCACCTGTGAATGTTCAGTTCAAAAGCAAGCTATAAGTTTGTATCTGATGCTTATTTTTCTTAACTGCGAATCACTTCATCATTCAAATGCTTATTATCATTATTATTATTATTATTATTATTGTTGTTATTAGGTGGTTGTGCAATTGTGTTCATCCCTAGCTAAAACTGTCCTATTTGCACATCAGAGTGTGAAATACATTAGAGGGTATGTATGTGTTGGTCACTGTGGTTACACCCGTGTCAATATTTATGAGTGCAGATCAGTGTAATATTAACATGTGATGTTATGTGCATGACGTATCTTTGTCTCTCTGGTGCCGCTCTGAATATCCTCGCTGAAAATTCCAGTCATTTTCATTTCTTATCTGTCTCTGTTTGCTTTCTAACTGTGTCCTGTTCTTTTTTTCTGTTTTATTTATTTATATATATATTTTTATTTCTCCCTCTCCCAACCTCTCTCTCTCTCTCTCTCTCTCTCTCTCTCTCTCGCTTCCTCTACCTACCCCTTCCATCATTGTGATTTTCTGTCCCCTCCCTCCAATGTCTTCTTCTTCCTCTTCTGACGGCAGTTAGCACGGCTCCAAGGGACAGACAGGTACGTTAAGAGCAGTGCCTGCTTTTATGAGGTGATCCTGTAGATGTTCTGCTTCTCCCTGGTGCAGTCACATGACTTTGCTGTAGCCTTCTCACTCTCTGTGTCTCTGTTTTTCTCTCTCTCTCTCTCTCTCTCTCTCTCTCTCTCTCTCGCTTTCTCTCTCTCTCTCTCTCTCTTTCTCTCTCTCTCTAAATTCCCCGATGTTCCACAC
>JBCNYG010000015.1:3649731-3665361 GCA_039654305.1 Porochilus rendahli | reverse complement strand
TGATCAGAGACAGTACACACACACATACACACACCTAGAGAATAGAAAAATCTGACTTCATCATCTACCCGAAGTTCAGGAGTTGTTTAAACACTAAAGTTGGAAACGATGCACCAGGCAGAAATGGTGTTTATGAGGTGTGTGCGAGTCAGAGGTACAGTAATCGCCAGGAACTCATTAACCATAAACAGCTGACTGTGCACTCTACGTTCCTCAGGGGTGGGAGGAGACCTGTCTCTGCTCCACGTGCACTTTCACTCTCTTCCTGTGTCTCTTGCTTTATTTTTCTTCATGTTCCAGAAGAGCAGGAAGACCAAACACCAGTTATATCCCTACAGATCTTCCAACTGACAGCAAACAAACACAAGAAAGTGCAGACCGGTGCTGTTTTTCCTCTGAAAACGACAGCGGGGTCGGGTCGTTTTAATCCTGTCCTGGAGCAGGTGTAGGCAAACGAGTGTTACAAATTCAGCCCATACCCCCACCCCTTCTGAGTCTCCTCACCCTTTTGACCCCTCGCTTTCGCTGTACGAGCCACCATCCCCCTCTTCAAGCTTTCTACCGTTCCCTGAACACACACACATACGCACATATGCACACAGACACACACTCACACAGGTTCATACACATCTATAAATATAAAAGTGCACTTGGAGCCAGATTTCCTGTCTGTCACTTCCTGAAGTGGCGCGAGTTCGATAGGGCTGTCGTACAGACATGCAAAACACCGAATCATGCAAACAAGGACAGGAAGTGAGGACGGGGCAGTACAGGTCTGACCAGTTGTCTGTTTGTATAAATGAGCCGTGTGTGTGTGTGTGTGTGTGTTTCAGCCAGGCTATTTCAAAGCCTCTGTAAACAGGAACACATACGAGGTTGCTTGTTCTAAAGATGCTCTTGTTGTTGCCCAAACATTACACGCTGGCGGTTCGAGCTGGAAAGTCGCCCATCGGCAAATAAGATAAACGACGTCTTATCTAACAGCCAGGGGCGATCATAAGCAGGGCACGGGTTTAATTCAATTCCACAAAGTCTGTTTCTTTGTCCGTGCTCCTGATGATCATCTGATAACCCTAAACACAAAATGTCAGCGATTTTCCATGCGCAGACAGATGTCCCCTTTGTGTGTGACTATTAAATGTGTGAGTGTGTGTATCGTCGATGTGAGTGGGGGTTGGTAGGGGTGTGTGTGTGTACGAGTTAAGTGGTTTGGTTTATCCCTTTGAAGGTAAATCCCATGGTAATCCAGACTGAGGAACAACCACCGACGACGTTAACCACTTAAAACGATTTAGTTTAACATTCTCCGAGAGAATGAGAACAGGTGATGGATGGGAAAGCTTTGCCGTTTAGACGGCGTGGCGGGTCTAAACAGTTTTTTCCACTTAACTTTTGGCACCATGAAAGTACCAGCTCCGGAGCACAGGTCTCAACCGTTAACCAAGATACAGACAAGAGTCTACAAGCAGAGGGGTGGAAAGAACCATTTTACTTTTTAATTCTATTCCCACCTTCTCCAGATAGATTTCTGATCAAACCCAATCTCCCAATCTTAACAGGTAGGTGGGAAAAATATATGTCTGGGTTTTTACACCACTGGCTTTCCCCCAGTTTCCTTAGCGCGAAGCGACTAGGAGTTCAACTCCTCCTGGATGGGATGCTAGTCCATCACAGGTTACCTTCCCAGAATTTTTTATGTTACCCATTAATACTGCTGGGTGGACAGAGGCACTCTTGTGGTTGAGACCATGCCCAGAGTACAGTGGGGGTGTAACAGGGATTCGATTTCATGACCTCTTGTTCATGAGCCCGGCACGCTAACCACTACACCACCGGCCCCACCTCCTAACCCCAGACTCTCTAATTAATTCTTCCCGCCCGACAGTTATTACTCTCCGCACCTGTCTGCAGAATGTTCTGACTAATGTACTTGGCTCTATTTGTGAAAATGAAGTATAAACACATTAGTCATTTAAACCACTGTGACCCTGACCAGGATAAAGTATTTACTCATGAGGAATGAGAGAATGAATTAAATGAGTCACACAGCGCTGCACAAGCACTGAAAACGATCTCATGTAATGAACGTGGCCTTTCTTAGACCTGCGAGATTCGAATGTGACCGCCGAAAAATAAAAAATCGCCCACTCTTGCAACTTTTTTTGTTGGCTTCCACTGAATCCCAGTCCCAGTGCACAACTCGAACTACTACTGCTGGTATTGTAGTTAATTGGTCACACATACTCTTCTGTATTACACAACAGGCAACACGTACACATAAACACTGAAAGCTATTTTTAATAAAGAGATAAAAAATATGTAGAGAGATAGTAAGAAAGAGATAGAAAGAGATCGAGAGTGAGAGAGGGAGAGTGATATATCATTGGTATGTACCACAGCAAAGTGAATAACATTATTCCAAGTGAAAAATGCCTGATTCAAAACAACAGATACTCACAGTTTGTCACGGTCACTTAAAAAATCCATAAAAATCCTGATTTATTTCGTTTTTATACTGTTGTGTATTATATACCAAAACATTACATTTACGGCATATGGTGGACGTCCTCATCCAGAGCGACTTGCATTTTTAAATCTCATTTATACGTCTGAGCAGTTGGGGATTAAAGGCTTTGCTCAAGGGTCCAACAGTAGCAGATTTAGTGGTACTGGGGCCTGAACCCCCCGATCTTCTGATCTGTAACCCACAGTCTGAATCACTCTGCCACTACTGTCTCAAAACAATTATCACGTCTGTCTCAGAGACTATTCAGCGATATCCACCTCACATTTAGTGAATAATTCTCAATCATACTATAAAAGAAAAAAGGGTTCTGAGGAATGGAGTGGCAGTACGGTGGGATAGTGGTTAGCACGTCCACCTCACAGCAAGAAGGTCCTGACTTTGAGTCCCAGGCTCAGGCTTTGCCATGTGAAGTCTACATGTTGTCTCTGTGCTTGCGTTGGTTTTTTAGGGTTCTCCGGTTTCCTCCCACAATCCAAAGTCATGCACATTACCTGTTATAAATAGCTTATCTAATATATACCTATGTATTATATAAAAGCTGTTCCAAATTGCCCCTGGGTGTGGATGTGAATGTGTGTATGTGTTGGCCCTGCAAGGGTCTAGGGCGCTGTTCAGAGATTACCTTTCCTTCGCCCAGTGTTGCCAGAGATAGGGTCCAGCCTCAAAATTACCCCAGTTTAGATTTTTTCCCCCTTGCTTTGCATGTGAGGCATTTATTCCATTTAAACCCAGTGGGATTTTGGTTTTTCGTCAGATCCTCAGTAACAATGACAGTTAAATTAAAGAGGCTCTGTCATGGCTGTTGCACATGTGAAAAGAATTACCATTCTAGGAATGAAATACATTAAATATAAAAGAACCATTTGATGAAATTTGAGAGTAAAGTAATTGGTCGTTGGACGTGGATATTTCTTAAGATTCACAAAGATAAAACTATTTTGCTTTCTTGGACACAAAATCAACACCTTAAGCATGTGCAGCAGCCATGACCTAGCCCCTTTAATGTGAACATCACGTCTGTAATACTTGTAGTTAAAAAGAGCAGTCAGAGAGCGCAGACCTCCACCAAGCTTCACAATCTCCCGTATGAACCAAAATGTAAAAAGATTTTTTTTTAATCATTGTCCAATGCTTTCGTTACTATTCAAGCACAATGCTTGGGGTGCCTGATGTGACTTGGTTACACAGGCTGATGTGTTACACGGCTGATATGTGTGGCGTTGATGCTCTCAGGGTGTAGTATTTATACATGCATGTAAGGTGATTGTGTCCTCTGGAGGGCGTTGAAACAAACCAGAACTTTGGACAAGAGCACAAAAAAAACCCCACTTGCGAGTTCTGCGTTTAACTGTATAAAACAAACAGAAAATAATATGGACAAACTCTTGCTTTGGGTCCAATTTCACTCAGGGGAAAAGCAATCCCGCACAATTAATTATAAACCAAGTGAATTCTCAACGAATGTATTTCTGAATCGTTTTGAACTCATCTGTATTCAGTGTTGAGCTCGACAAGCAGCTCGAAGCACTTCTGTGTGAAGAGTGTGTAAATCTATAATAGAATTCTCTCCCACACTGACTGACGGATGCTTTATTATGTTTTTTGAGTTGTTATGGTATACATCATCGAGTTTACCGAAAGAGGAAGAAACTCTTCGATCCTGCAGGACTAAACTGGACATAATAATGAACTACTGCCTCAATAGAGCCTCACACTTACAGATCAGATAATATACCCATTTCCGAACTTTATCTTTTTATTTCGGATAACAGTGGAGCACCAAAATATGATTCCTAATCCTAAAAAAACTCACAAATTCTTCAGGAAGCTGCTTTCCCAGTTCCCCCTGAAACACATTCCCCGATTTGGAGCGTGTGCACTGGACGGCCTGTTTGGCTTCCTCCTCTCATTTCTAGTCTGTCTCTCTATGTGAACTTTTTCTACTCGGCTCTGATTGGTTGCTTTTCTGAAGGCTTTGTACAGTGTTGGGAAGCAAACTGGGATGGGCAGAGACATGCCCCAAAGAAATATAATAATAGTATTATTATATCAGTAAAAACTTTGTGTAAAGGGCCACCTCAAACAGCCCAGAGGGAGAACCCAAACGTGTTAACCTCGTTATTTGCCACTCATGGTGTCGTCTAACAAGGATATTTAACACTGTTACAACATTTATGGGTCACAAAAGTGGAAATATCTCCTAAAGCATTGTGATTTGCTGATTTTCACAGAGGAGAAGCCAGAAACATGCAGGAGGAAATGCAATATGGACCAGTCACAACTGTTATGGTCTGCATTGATGTAGAACCCGAAATCTGACTCAGATAGGGAATTTTTAGGGGATAGATTTTTCTCCCAAAGAAATAACATTATTTACAGCTGAGTCATCCTGTGGAATTAGAACGCTGCCACTGTCAACGCTGTTCCCTGAACCTCTGGTTCCTGTTTTGGGCCCGTTTTGGTTTTGTAAGCACACCTACAATAATTTATTTATTAACTGATGAGTCCTGATGCCTGTGTGCGTGCTCCTATCAGTAGAACGTCTCTGAATTTTATGTAAAACAGTTGGTCATGATCTTGGGGGAAGTTTGCATATGCATACATTTGTCTCGATATGCAGAGGTCAGAGGTGTTGCTCCCAGAGCACTCTGTTCTTAAAAGTATCCGTTTCTAATTAAATCAGCTCTTTAAATCTGAGTTACTTTGTGAGGTGAAGGGTGCCAGCTTCATTTTTATCTAATAAAATAAATTAAAGTTAAAGTTAATTATTATAATAAAAAAATATAAATAAAGTTAATAATTAAAGTAAATAAAATTATTCCATCACCACCTACTGCATATTTTTAAATAAAAAAAAAACATCTGTTATTTATATTTTAATTAGCATCAGTAGGTTGGTACATGTACTGTTTGTCAATCCCAATTCGACGTTGAGTTTATTTCTGCCTGCATGGCATAGCTGGCTTGAAGTCTTGGACATTGAAATGTCAATCAAACGGACTCATTAGAGGACTGTTTAATGAGAAACACCCACCCGCAGAGTCAGATCAGCAAGTTAAGCCAGCGCATGAGTGCAGTTTGATCACATTTCTGCCTTGTTATTTTCATTCGAGCTCTCATACTCAGGTTTTGAAATCATTAACGAAATCACAAACATCTGCATTAATTAATGGTTATTCCCCTTTTGCTTGACTAAAAATAATTGCCCTCATTAATTTTTCAGTTTCAACATTTATACCAAAGACCTGGGTTCACTGCATTATTCACATTTAATAATATTTATGCTAATTTATACACATTTTAGCCAAAGATGGATTAAAAAATACTTCATTTTAAGTCTACCTAAAGCCAAGTTTTACAAAAAAAATTAACTAATGTGAGTATTAATTACTATAATATTCGTTCAATTATTCATTCATTCATTCAGTTGCCAAACCACTTAATACTGCTCAAGTTGCATGGAGGCTGGAGCCTATCTCTGCCGAGTCTTGGAGAAGGAGGGGTACACCCCAGAACAGCTGACTAAATCCATTGCAGGGCCAGCACACACACACACAACCATTCACACTCACACTCACGCCTAAGGGCGATTTGAAACAAGCCTAATGTGCATGTCTTTGGACTGTGGGAGGAAACCAGAGTACGCGGAGGAAACCCACACAAACACGGAGAGTCAATTCTGGCCTCACACTAGTGTAAAACATGCAAACTCCACACAGAAACGCCCTCGCCGAGCCAGGGGACTCAAACCCAGTACCTTCTTGCCGTGAGACGGACATACTAACCACTACGCCACCAGGTCGCCTTGCTTTAATCATGGTTCATAATTATCAACTAACGCATAAATTAATGGAAGAGGAATTTATTTATTTATAATAACAACCAAGAACAAATAAAACAGTAGAATAAAAATTCAAAAAAGATGTTTTTTATTCTGATCATTGTATTTTTTTATATAATTCTAAGTTATATAAATCATACCCTGAAGAACATCCTCACTAGATTTAAACTATCATCTTATGTTTAAAAAAAAGAATAATAATAATAATAATTAAATCTCTCCACCTCAGTAGACCGAATACCGACAAGGCACTAACCCACCATGCACACGTTAGTCCAATTACGTGATCATGTGTGACTGGTAATAACAGTTAATTGGTCACAATCAGCATGCATTATAAGCTAATGATGCAGTAACGACAAGGAGAACAAAAACCTTCACACTTTCACAGCCTCGGATGGTATCGATTAGAGTGAACAATAGCGTGGCAGGGAGCCTCGGCCATCGCTGAGGGCGGAGAAGGAGGGGATGAGGTTCTTCGGGTAATACGGTGCAAAGAAAAGGATTTCACACCTTCCTCTGGCCCTCCACATGGGGTTTAAGGGGGAGACAATCCCTAGGCAGGCGTTCATCTGTCTGTCTGTGTTGTAAATTAACTCTGGCGAGTGGCAAGACGGAGATTCCAGCACTGGTGTGAGTCCAGAATTAAGGATGGCTCATTAGGGATGATCATGATATACTTTAATCATACACGTTACAGCGGGTGTCGTTGGTACGTTCTTGTACGACTCCACTCTTCATGCATGTACTGTACCTGTTTGGACGTGTGCGGGTGGAGATTGGCAGGTGATCAAATTCAGAGGAAAAATACATACACATATATATGTGTTTGTGTGTGTGTGTGTGTGTGCGTGTGTGTATCAGAGAAAACCTGTCAAACATCTGAAACATCTGGCAAACAGTCAGAAAAAGATGAAAGATCAGATGATAGTCAAAATATCTGACACCACAACAACGGCAGTTGTTGAGGCTCCCTGTTTTGAACTGATCCGAGAAATTCAATAACAATGTCAAATCCCAAAGTAGAGCAAATACACATTACTGCAGCCTGGAGAATTAGGCATGGCCACACATTAGATAGGGCTTAACATGTTGCCCTGACTCATGTGTAGCCTGGAAGCTACGATGTGCTAAGGGTGGGGGTGGGATTTGAGATGGGGCTGCACATGTTGGCCCTGCCCCATACATATGTCGCATTGCTCCATACCTGGGGCTATGGAGTACATGTTTGGAGGTTAGATTCATGTAGCCCTTCACCATACATGTGTAGTTTCACCCTTATACATTGGAGCTATGACAAACATGGGTTGGGGTTAAGTTAATGGGTGGGTCTACACCTGTATTCCTTCCCCATACATATATACGGGCTATGACATACAAGGGTTGAGGTTAGGCTTAGGGGCGGAGCTTGTCATACATATGCACCCCTGCACTGTACATGTCTAGTTCTACCACATATATGGAGCTATGATGTATGTAAGACTGGAGGTTAGGGTCAGGGGTTTTGTTAATAAAGCATCTGTTACAACTAGTAAGTTAATTAACACTTAATAAGTTCAGCCCTTTCTGAATTGAAGTGGGTATATTAGAGCAGAGACAAACAGTAAGATGTACAGAACAGGGTTTCCTCCTGGACCAGGGCTGGGAGCTTCTGGGCTAAACCAATAAGCACTGTTATGCTAGCTAAACATATTAGAAAGCAAGAATTTAGCTGGTAGTTGACAGTCTTATAGGCTCTGAAGCATAATATAAACCAGGAGTTATATGCGTTTTACAATCTTACTTGGAATGTTTTATCTTGTCAAAAAATGTTCCTGATTTGAAACATGTTTTCATGACCGTTTGACCGCTAAGGTCACACCCACACAGTCCAACCCTGTCCCCCCAGTTAAAAGGGTGTGTTACTTATTTATTTACTCTTTAAATACAGCAGCATTCCTCTTAATTACTCAAAGTTCCCTATTAATTTTAATAATGTGCAATCACACCCATATTTATCAAGATGAAATCATTCTAATTAAGGAGCTGCCGGTTCTCTCCATTTCTCTGCATTTCACTTATTTGTGCATCTCCTTAAACATCTCGGCACTTAAACAAGATTCGTCTCGACTTGTAAGTCAGTGTGGATATAAATGTTAAAGAAGCTCATAAATAATTTTAGAGGAAAAAAAAGAAAAAAAGAACAGAAAAAATCTTACTGCCGGTGTTTAGGAATTCAACAAGACACCAAGAAACACCTTCAATAATTTAAATCTCGGCAATATGACAAAGAATTTTAATGAACCTTATAACTATTAACAATGTACGAAATATGTGCAGGAGAAATATAAGGTTGCTGTATATATAATGGGTGGCATGGTAGCGCCCATTATACAGTGGTTAGCATGTTCAACTCACAGCAAGAAGGTTCTGGGCTCGAATCCCAGGGCTCAGGCGTTTCTGTGTTTGCATCCGGGTTTCCTCCGGGTTTCCTCCGGTTTCCTCCCACAGTCCAAAGAGATGCACATTTGGCTAATTGGCTATTCCAAGTTGCCCCTTATGTGTGAATGTAAGCGGTTGTGTGTATGTGTTGGCCCTGCGAGCTGTTTGCCTAGTGTTGGCTGAGATAGGCTCCAGCCTCCCCGTGACCATAAGAGGATTAAATGGCTAGCCAAATGAATAAGTGAGCAGTAAATATCGCCACCTGAGGAGGTGGATGAGTGTTAAAGGGACAGTGTCATGGTTGTTTAAAGAAAATAGCCTAAATAACATCAGTGGGGTTATCACAGAAGGAAATTTGGTTTATGAAACATAGTAAACAATAAATAAGGTTCGTACGACAAATTTGTTAGGAGTTTATAATAGGAGTTTAAAATAACTTAAGTCTCCGAAAACTGTTTAGCCCAACAAGATTTCAAAAAGCCCTCGTTGTAATCCATTTCCATCCACTTCATGTCAGGCGCAAAAACTTTAAACTCCTTTTGATTGGCAAGTCGAAAGGCTATTCACCAAACGTAGACTAATATTTCGGATATTCATTGCCCATTTCCACGACTTCTTGGGCAAGTGAATTCAGGTAAAAATCATGACACAGTTCCTTTAAAGAAAAGGGATTATTAAGGTGAAACGCACTAATGAGGGCTGTTGAGATGCACTAATCCACAACCCAGTGATCAGAGAGACAGAAGGAGGAGTAATGATTGAGAGCAAGAGATGGCATGGGAGTGTAAGAGGAGGGGAGATTATTAAGGAAGATGAGCCTAAAGCTGAAACAGGAAAAGGAAATTAAGCTAATGGCTTGCATCTAAAGACTGATTTGCCCGACTCAAAAGCAGGACTGATGATGATGCATACAAAGACAAGCAGATCAGTTTATAATCAGAAGTGCACATGATTGGAGCGGAAATGCAACAGGGTGACACTAATCATCCATCCTGACATACCACTTCCTTAATGAGAACGCACGTGAACACGCGAAACATGGAAAATGGAAGTGACAGAAAAAAAACAAGGAAGTGGTATTAGTGGTGCTTATATTGAACTAAACGGCATTCCTATTTGTCCTGTCCTGTTCTATTCTCTTATATTTGGCAACATTGTGAGGACCAACCACTGTGCTGAGGAAAATAAGCCAAATGGCTGCAAGACAATATCTTACACCTGGTGCAAAGCAGCACTAAACTACATAAGTGCCTCTGTTAGTCTGAGCCTTCAGTCATGTTTAAAGTTCGTGTTGTTTAATTAAAGGGAAATTAAACCCAAACTTAATAACAGCTTGCAGACATCTTGTACATCTTTACACAAACACGCTATTCTTATTACAAACTTCTTCATTAAGAAAAACACAAGTGATAAATCTGCACACAGGTGGGCAACATTGTACTGTGAAAAGTTCAGGTTACTCACGTGTATCCAACAGTAGAAGTGATTTACATAATAATAGTGGTTGGTTACACCATTTGTTCACTTTTATTTTACTTTATTTAGAAATTCACTAGTTTGTGGTCAAATTTTTAGTTTGATATCTGTACACTCTTATTTTTACCATTGACTTCCCTTATATGAACTGATGGATTCACATCCTATTCAGTGATTTCATAAGTGAAATTTGAAAAAGTGAAATGGCAGTCTTTTCAAACTGGCTTATGCAAACTACCAAACAGATTTTTATCTGATTTACATTTGCATTATGAATTTATGTGTGACTTACAGAAGAAGTTAAGGGAAAAAATCCCTTGGGGGGAGTGAAATTTCAGAGAGAGCAGTGTAGCAACACACAGCATCGTTGCAGCTGAATGCATCAACACTTCAAGTGAATGCAAATAAAATATTTTTACTTGATCTATTCATATTTTAGCTAGCAGATAACTAATGCAATTTAAACAATTTTAAACTGCTACAATTTATTTACACCGATAATGAATCACCTTTAGCTTATTTGCTAGTTCAGGTCAGCCAGCTTAAATGTTTTACAGGCCTCGTGTGGCGCATGGGTAACTGTCGGGCCACAATCCATAAGCTTCTAGCTTTAACCTAACCTTGAGTAAGCATGACAAATCCCTAGAAGTGCCCAAAGAAATGGTAATGGCCTTGGCTTGTGTTCTTTCACTCCACTTTGGCTTGATAGTGGTAATGCGGCTCCTGTTACTAAGGCAGCTTTACCTATATGCGCTACAAAGCCGGGTGCACTACACACATACACTCTGTTTGTTACACACACAGTGTTGTGCAGCAGCACATAGACAATATTACTGTGTACATTAAGGTGCTTTATTAAGGTGTTTTAGCGGAACCCTTCTGTTACTGTAATTTGGAATCTTAACAGCCATCCGCAATCGTACAAGCACAAGCACAACTGATTTTATATGGAATGAGTGATGATTGGTTCATTTCATGTTACACCCTACACACACTCACAATTAATTAAGAGACTCATTCCAACCTTTCTGAATCATGCGTCTTGTACTGTGTCCATTTTTTCCACCGGTAAACAAGAAAAAACTGGGGTTGGCACTTCCTAAACGCCCTTGAGCCATACAGATCAGACTGTTACATCATATCTCTCTATTAGTAACGATGAATTCTGGTGAATTTTGAGCGAGACGGTACATGCAGCCATGAATCACTTGCTCATGTATACAGAACATTAACTTAGTCATGATTTGTTCATCAATAAGGAATTTAATATTCAGTGCAGACTGTTATTTCATTAAACAATCAACACCTGAGTTTCTAAGTCCGTAATTGCACTGAGTATCATTTAATGTACTATTCACTCGTAGTGGTAGCCACGCCCACCTCACAGCAAAAACCATAAGCGTAAGCATGCACATGCCCCCTTCGTAACATGCAATGCTGCCACCCACCTCTTTCTGAACATGCATATGTGGGGGGAGCTTAACACACTCGGAGGGGAAGCGATATCACAGACGTCCATGATCGCTGTGAGTGACAAGGAAGTCAGCATATACTACCCCTTCCTCCTGTGAGAACCCGGCCAATTGGCTCCCATGGACTCCTGGTCACGGATGGATGTGGCATCAACCCGGATTCGAACTTGTGATCTCTGGGTTGACAGTCACGCACCTTGTCAATACGCTACTCAAGGGCACGGTTGCCCTTCTTGAATAGATGTTCAGTGATATGCAGCCCCCGATGACCTCGGCCCTTATTATTGAAATCTCGATGTCGCCCTCAGTGAAAATGAATTAGACACCCCTGATTTGGACTAATCCTTTAAGCATTACGGGCTTGATTAGTGTTCTGGATCAGGCGTTCTTTTAACCCCTTACACCCCAATGGCATTACTACCCACTTTTCCTTTCACTGTAAATCCAGCTAAGGTTTTAATGAAGGTCACTTCCCTGTTTCTGTTCGCAGTCGTGACATACTTTATTTTAGCACATGCTGGTCCATGGAGCATTCTCCACCTCCATGTACCCTGATTAGCCATAACATTATAACATTAGGAGCAGTGACAGGAAATGAATAATTCTGATTGTCTGATTTCAGTATCACCTGGCAAGGAAATAAAAAAATAATAAAGAAATAGAGTGAAAAGTCAGCTCTCAAATGAAGTTGATATGTCGGAAGCAGGAAAAATAAGCAAGCTTTTGAGGATTTGAATGACTCTGATCGGTATGCAGAGTTAAGTACCTACCAAAGGTGAAACAAGGAAGTACAACCAGTGAACTGGTTCAACACGAGTGTCACGAGTGCTCAAGGCACATTGAAGTGCGTGGGGCAAGAAGGCTGGATATGATAGAAAGGAGTGAGAACACACAGTGCATTTTAACTTGCTGTGTATGGTGCTGCTTTGCTGCAGACTAGTCAGATAATGTTAATATTATGGCTGATCAGAGATTGGCGGTTCCAAATCGCCCCTACATGTGAGAGTGAGTGTGAATGGCTGTATGTGTGTGTGTGTGTGTGTGTGTGTGTGTTGGCCCTGCAATGGCGAGCTGTTCAGGCTGTGATCCGCCTTCACCCAGAATCGGCTGAGATGGGAGCCAGCCGCCCCGCGACCCTAATTAGGATTAAGCGGCTTAGAAAATGAATGAATGAGTCTGTCGTCCTACCTGAGTTAAATTGTGTGCAAGTCTGAGCAGTGGTGTACGAACCGTCATTTTTGGGTTTCATAATTGCTATTAATAATAAATTTGTTCTTATTGCTGCCTGTTGTGACGCAAGTCCGCAGTACATAGCAGCCAATCAGTGTCAATCAGTTTAGCGATGTGGCAGCCTTAATGGGTTTCCCGTGGTGGTAAATTGCGGACACATATTCCACAACTTTGGTACTCAGCTCTGGAGCTCTGCTACAAAATTACACTTTCTCAGAAGGATGTGATGAATTCCTCCTGACCGGTCTGCACCCAATATGTCACTCAGGAAGGTTTTATACCACCCCGGATTACCCATAAGGCTTTGATGCTGGTTAATCACTTCTATGAGAAATATGTATACGCATGTGGAGGAACTGAAACGGAAATAAGTAGTTATGGTAAGTCAACTGGCTCATTCCTGAAAAGTGTGCTATTTGTTTCTTTATTTATTTAGATTTCCATTGACTAAATCACAATAAAACACCATTCAGGCTTCATTTATTTATTTTCTAAGCCACTTAATCCTAACTAGGGTCGTGGGAAGGTTGGTGCCCATCTCAGCCGATTCTGGGCGAGGGTGGGGTACACCCTGAACAGCTCACCAGACTAGTCCACTTGGAACACCCACTAGGGCCACAACGGAAAGAGGTTATACACATTTTTGTGTTACCCTGGTTAAATATATATAAATTTGTATATATTTTTACCGAAATAAAATCAATTTAATTCAATTCAACAAACGATGGAGCTGCGTCCGAACACACACAATACCTTCTTACTATCAGTACGCTCATACCATTACTATCAGCATTAAACTATCTGGATAACGTACTAAAATTCTGCTTCCAAAAGAATTGTCCTATCTCACAATGTTAAAGAATCCTTTCAAACAATTCCTGGATTTGGAATTTGATCCAGATCATCTCCAAGACCTAATGGAGGGCCAAAACTGCCCCTCTGCATCTGATACCAATGTTATGGAATTTTGCATATAACGTTTTCCGTAAACCTGCTAACAAACACAAACATTTTGAAGACAAAACATAAGTTCATTCGTTTTGAGTGCTAAGCTAATGCTAACAACATCTGTCTCAAAGGACAGGAAAGATAGACGTGGAGTACGTCCCAGTTGTGTGCTTACGCCTGCTCAGAGTATGTAATAAAGAGGAGAACAAGTAGTACCGATAAAGCGTAGTTAGTTATTCAAACGTTGCCAATATATGGGGTGCATTCGACTAATGTGAGCTATTTTATGCTTAAATTTAGGCTAATTTACGATGAAACATAATCAATTCCCAGATTAGACAGTGACCCTCATTACAGCAATTCACCCTAATGTTCTTATCCGTTAACTCCCAGAGAACACGTGAATAAAACCAACAGGCTTATTAAAGACTTTCAGGCATGTTGGAAAATGTGTTAACAGGCTTTCAGACAAGTATGTGCCAAAGAAACACAGAGACATTGTCTAATTATGTAAAAAAAAAAAAGTAAAATTGTACATATTTAAACAGTATTAAAGAATGATAAAGGACTTCAGGGTGTCTGGCATAATGTGCTAGCGAGGCTTAGACTTCGCTCGCTCTGAAGGCAATAAAATATACACTACGATTCTTTTTCCATATCATCTTACTCACCCTTACTTATTTGCCGGACCGCTTAATCCTACTACTGTAGGGAAGGCTGCGCCCATTTCAGCCGAGGTACACCCCGAACAGCTCACCAGACCATCGCAGGACCAACACACTCACACACAACTATTCACACTCACATGCACATCTGGGGCTAATCTGACCAGGCATTTGGCTTAACCGGCATGTCTTTGGACAGCGGGAAGAAACCAGAGTACCTGGAGGAAACCCACCCAAGCCTGGGGAGACATGCAGGCACAGCCGAGAAACACCTGAGCCCGGGACTCCAACCCAGGACCTTCTTAATGTGTGATGAAAGTGCTGTCTACACTTTGAAGTATTGTGAATAAGTAATACAACAATTATAGAACTGGTCTTTCGTATGACACGGAGAATCATTCTGTCTCGCAGGGTATTACCCCTCAACCGAATAATTCTCTATTTCATACTTCACCTCATTCAGTAATTGCTTACTATCCACCCAGCAAACTCGGGATGAAGCATGAATCAATTAAAAAGATCAAAATAAGCTATAAAAGTACAGTTTAGTTTGCTTTTTTACATTACTGTGTAGTATATACCAAAACAATTTTTCATGTCAGGCATGGAGAATAATGATATTCACCCTGTCAGTGGCTAATAATTTATATCTATTTGTTAAATTATTCATAACAAACGGCCATAGTGTTGTTTATCTATCTATCCATCTATTCATCTGTCTACCTCTGAGTGTGTGTCTATGACAGTAACATGCTCTGGTTCAGCTACAATGAAAATATTATGTATTTTGAAAATATTGAAAATATGAAAATGTGTAATTCATAAAATTAACATAGAATTGTTTATTCCTTCTAGGAAGGAACGGTGGTGCACTGGTTAGCACGTCGCACCTCACAGCAAGAAGATCCTGGGTTCAAGTTCAAGTCCCGGGCGCGGGAGTTTCTGTGTAGAGTTTGCATGTTCTCCCTGTACACGGGTTTCCTCTGGGTACTCTGGTTTCCTCCCACAGCCTAAATAAGTGCACAGTAGGATAACTGGCCCTAGGAGTAG
>JBCNYG010000015.1:3616967-3635370 GCA_039654305.1 Porochilus rendahli | reverse complement strand
CGCTTCCACACACATACACACACACACACACACACACACACACACACACACACACACACACACACACCCAAGGTGCCAGAGTATTTGTGCAAATTCTGGAGAGAATTGTAATAACACGGGATTGAGCAGCTTTCATCATCTGCTGCACCTGCAAGAGCTGGCATGGATCTCATGTTTTGTTTTTACCCCACTTCTAACACACACACACACACACACACACACACACACACACACACACACACACATGCAGTGGACAATGCAGTCCCCTAAAAACAAAATCAAAGCTAATAATTTTGATTCGAGCTTCTTTACCCTCATATATGGATCCACACACTCGCACAGACACACACACACACACACAAACAGCTGGCTCCGTCTCCTGGCATCAAATCACTCCATAAGGCCTCATCCCTGTTCACCGGGGAGCGCGTCTCTCTCCTCCCTCTCCTCCTGCTGCTTCCTCTCTCTCTCTTCCTCCCGCTGTCGCTCCCCCTCCGTCTCCGTGGGGCTCAGCACGCTGCTGTTTTCACCCAGAATGCTGCACAGTTCAGACAGACGCTGCTGCATCTTGGGGATCCCTGAGAGCTGCGTCTCCAGCCGTAGCTTCTCGTCCTGCAGCGAGAGCCGTGTGGACGCGTCCAGCTTTTCGAAGCGCCAGCCGCCCTCACCATCAAACTGCAGCAGGTGGGTGTGGTACTTCCTGCGGTCAGGGAAGAAGAGAAACATATGGCATAGTTAACATGGGCCATTAATCATAATAGAAATAATAATAATAATAATTGGGGATCTGAAATCTCATTATCCTCCCTAAATACCGTCTATTTTCTAGCATGGGGGTGTGGCATCAGTGCCTCACAGTTGATTCCAAAAAATCCAGTCCTAATGAAAGGGGTGTGGGCTTTGTGCTGATTATTCCTAATGAAACAGCTGTGATCTTTATTCAAGACCACCCCAGTGAAGGGGGTAGGTTTCCTACGATGTCAGTACCGGTGAAGGAGGCGTGGCCTTTGTGCCTTCAACCTCTGCGGAAAAAAAAAGTGGCCTCTAATATCAGTTCCAACAAAGGAGGCATAGCCTCTGTGCTTTTTAATGAAGGAGGAGTGGCCTCTGTGGTCAGTGATACAGGAAGAG
The DNA here is from genome assembly GCA_039654305.1 of Porochilus rendahli. Taxonomy (NCBI): domain Eukaryota; kingdom Metazoa; phylum Chordata; class Actinopteri; order Siluriformes; family Plotosidae; genus Porochilus; species Porochilus rendahli. Next base: position 3,634,239 of record JBCNYG010000015.1, on the reverse strand, counting down.
GTGTGGCCTCTATGTTAGACACCTCAATGAAAGACCTCAAATGAAAGTGACTCGTAATTAAATTCTGGTCAATCAGCACCTATCGATCTCGGTGAAAAAAGTGTGGCCTGTAACGTCAGTTCTAGCGAAGGAGGCGTGGCCTCTGTGCTCACTTGTTTCAATGAAGGAGGCGTGACCTCTATGTTAGACAGTCAAAATTGAAAGAGATGAGACCTCAGTACACATGTGGCCCCTGGACGAGTCATTCCAAATTTAAGTGGCGTGTCCTCTGTGCCGATTACACCCAGTGAAGGGCAGTGTGTTCTCACACTTCTCAAAACTAACAAATTAAAAAAAACTAAAAAAAACGAAACTTGTTCAATCTCATTCAACCTGCTCTCAGTTATGTCATATGGAACTGTTGGCAGCTTTAATCTTTTATAAATTTTAGCAACTAATAATAAGGAGCATCTGTCAGTTCCCATGTGGAGGCGACAGGCATCATTAATAAAAACTCTCATCCAGTTTCCATAATAATTCTGCCGGGATTTTTCTTAATTTAGATCAAACCAATCTGCTAAATTCCTATTCCTGGATTGTAAACTACTCTGGCTCCACTCCTCAGTTCTCCTCCAGCAGTGCTGGAGCGTGCCGATTAGAAAGTTGACAGAAAAGACCCACCACAGAGACGGACGATGTGTAATTGAGAGAAGTGCGATCCCAGCATCCTTAGCGGCTTCAAAGATTTTTCCCTCCACATCGATACTGACGGCACTGGTGCACTCATCCAGGAGAGCATATTTGGGCCTGGAGGAAGTCAGGCAGAGAGGAGTCAAAATACGGCATATGGTAAGAGGCAGAACCGTCAATCACAGACAACTTTACAAGCATGAAGCGAATTTTTAAAAACAATCTGATGCCATAAAAGGTTTTCTTTTTCTCAGATTTAGGGTGAGCGGAATAAGGCATTAAACATCTCACTTGTGGTAGAACATCCTGGCCATGCCCATTCTCTGCTTCTCTCCTCCAGACAGAACGTCCTTCCAATCACTTTCTGCATCCCAACCTGTCAAAATACCACGTATCAACTAACAGTTAATCCATTCTCACTTTTTGCTACATTTTATTCCTACCGTTCCTGTTACTCTGGCGCTTGAAAACGCTGGGGTTACATTTGTGTCTGGATTGGAATAAATACAGACTTCTGGAAATGATAACACAGACGCAAACATTCACTTCCTGACTGGTTCTTAAGAGCCCTGATGTATCCTTCCCTGATTTGTCACATGACCCTTTTCCGAATGTAACCGAGTGCAGAGTAGACAATCTTGTCACACACGCATGCGCAGTGTGGGTAAATTTTTTTAAATACACACACTCGAAGCAGTGGGCTGCCACACACTGCAGCAGCCGGAGAGCAGTCAAGGGGGTAGGTGCCTTGCTCAAGGGAGCTTCAGCCATGAAGGTGGAGGGAGGGAAGGTGCAGCTCACTCCCACCATCGCCACACATGCTTGCTGCAGGATTGGGAATCAAACCAGCAACCTTTAGGTCCCAAACCAGCTTTACTAACCATTAGGTCACGGCTGCCCTGAGTGATCATGTGATATATTTTCAGGCATGTTAGCATGAGCAGGGACTGTTCCTGACATAGATGACAATACATTTCATTTTAAAACAAACTAAAACTTATTAATGTGAACATAAACTCCAGTCCAGGCATCAGGCTTTAAATATTACTAAGTACTTCTATACACTTTCTATATTAATAGTTTAACAATACTAACTGCTACCATGTAGCTGCGGTACCTTGAAGTTAAATTAGTGTCTGGGTTTATTCCCACAAATACCACATTCAATTCAAATCTTTACTAAAAGCTTAAAAATTCAAAGTCCTGGGCACACTATCAAGCCCTTTATCAGCTGAATTCCATCTATTACAGCTGAGAAATGCTAAAATGTGCTACGTCTATGCAGGACCTGCAACCAAAAAAACAACAACAACCAAAAAATCCTGCAAATCTCAGCAGAGTTTAGTGGTGATGGTGTGCTTACCTCCCTCCCTCTCGAGGATATAGAGGAGGTTGACGGTGCGCAGGATTCCCTCCAGCTGCTGATCAGTGAAGTCTCGATCCTGCATCTCCTGAATCGTGTCGGGGTAAATCACCTGATCCCTCAGAGTGCCCACGGACATATATGGCCTGCGTCGACACATATGGACACACACACACACACACACACACATTTTAAAACAGTAAATGAATTGTACAAAATGTACATTTCAACTGAAATCATCTACTGGAAAGGAAAGATGGCATCTACACAGCCACTTCAAAAGCATACAATTTGCTTCAGATACCCTGGTCAGGCACTGACACGAAACCACACTAAATCACTTGTGCAAAAGGTCACATCCAAATCTACTTCCCCTGGAAAATGTTACACATTTAAGAGTAAAGGAGTAATTTGGCCAAGAGCTAAATGTACGCAACACTTTCTTTTATGAAAGGCTTGAAGTGTAAGGTTTTCTTCTTTGGTTTTACTAAAGTTTGAACTGAACCGAAACTAGAACTCGGGACCTTCACACACACACACACACACACACACACACACACACACACACAGTGAGCACACACTTGGAGCAGTGGGCTGCCCCACATTATGTCGCCTGGACAGCAGTTGGGGGTTAGATGCCTTGCTCAAGGGCTCTTCAGCCATGAAGGTGAAGGAAGGGAAGGTGTTGCTCACTCCACCCGCCGCCACAGCTAGTTTGGGAATCAAACCAGCGACCTTTAGGTCCCAAACCCACTTCTCTAACCATTAGACAACAGCTTCCCCACGTCTGGTTTATACCTGCTACAATGTACTGTACAGAACGTAATTACAGGAAGTCAGTTGTTTCACAGAAGTCTAAATGGATATATGTATGAGTCCTTTGATAATTTAACTTTGCAACTGCTGGCAAATTCATAGTGGTATAAAATGATTAAATCACCTCAGAACATGTTATAATAGTACAATAATTAAGAACAGTGTGGAAACCTGTTACACCTCACATAGTGTAATATCCTTCCTTCAACGTGCTGAGATTACTGTTAACCTGTAATGATCCTAAACACCTCTCAGATTTAATTGATGTTAGAAACAAGTGTATTATTGCGCGTCCACGTTCGGTTGCCGCCGTTACCAGTCTAATCTCTTTCCCTTGTGCAATGATGCAGTCACGTCAAACAGTTGCTCTGCAGGGCCATCTGGACCCACTGCTCCCAGAACCTGCTCCACTTCATCACCACCTTCATCACTACTAATTAGCTTAGCAGGGCATGAAATGAGATTGAACACACACACACTCCACACTTCCATAACTTCTAAACAGTTGGGGGTCATTCTAATGGTTAAATTAAGAAAAAGGCAGCACCCTGTGATGTGTAACCAGCCTGTGTTGTATAATTCTCATCCCTAATGGAGGTCGATGAATGATTACATTCAAGCTACATACAATATCAATCTTTAAGCAATTCAATAACCAATATACCTTACTATTATTATTATTACAGTAACTGTAATAGGCTGTACCTCTGTGGGATGTAGAACATGTGCTGCGGCAGAGGTTTGTACAGGATGCCGCTGTACACCGGCCACAGGCCACTCAGGATCCGAAACATCGAGCTCTTACCGCAGCCATTCGGGCCCGTGATTAACAGATGCATTCCTTCGTCCACCTTTGTGTGCACAAATACCAAAGAAAAAGCAATAGAAGAATAAAATGTTAAACTGTTCCAGTTAAAGTTATTCAGCAATGTGTGTGTGTGTGTGTGTGTGTGTGTGTGTGTGTGTGTGTGTGTGTGTGTGTGTTCAATCTAAATGATCACGTGTAGTGTACATCTGTTTACGATGGATAAACTGTATGGTAAAAATTTACTGTATGGTCAAACAATTTACGATAAAAATTAATAGCTGCAGTGCAAGAACTCTAATAATCAAAGGTCTTTGAATAATACAGGAATAAAAGTGAGGCTTAACAAAGCTGTATACATGGAATTTTATCCAACTTTATTTAAAAATAAACTACTTTTTTTGGCAAAAGGCGTCTGCATCACTAAACCCTAATTTACACAGCAAGCGAGAGGGAGATGTGACTGTAACCCAAGTCAAAGTGAACATCTGCCAATTTACTCTGCCTCTGCTTCAGAAACATGATCAACGTTCAGTAATTCTTCTGCAGGATTGTTCTTCACCACACGAACCACCGGAGGGGTTAGTAACATTTCACACACAAAACAGCAGGTCTGCAGTTTGTATTTAGTTATAGGTTCGTTTAAACATCTTCAAAAACACCCTTTATCTTTATGTGGCTTATATTGAGCAGGTCTGTTATGGTGGCCACTTATTCTTTATGTATTAACTGAGCCCACAACCTAAAAGGGCGAGATATGATATTTTTTGTACTATTTTGATCCATAACTGTTGTTACTGTGTTGAATAGACGTGTTGGATAAAAACAGGGAGTCGAATAACAAGGTTACTGCATGTTTAACTTCTTCCTCAGGGCCGTTTTTGCTGGACAATTTTTATTTTTTTGGGCATCAGGGCATGCTGGGCCTTCCCCTACCGCCCTCCCATGAACAGTCGCATCCCCACCTGTCATGGACTACCTCCCTACACACTGAGAATGAAGCTTTTAGTTTTCAGAAGGCGATCAATCAGAACAGAGCAGGCGCAGAGAGCAGCAAAAACATATATGGGAAGAGGAAGCCAAACAGGCCATCTCTCGTACCCACTCAAAATCAGCATTTCAGGAGGAGGGAAGCAGCTTCCTGATGAACCATGCAGTTTTTTGAATTAGGAATAGTACCATGATGGTCCAACGGTGTCTGAAATAAAACCAAAGGTTTTAAAATGGGTATAATATCCAACCTTTAACCTGTAGGCTCAATTCAAATAACTAAGTTACCCCAGAACATCTGCAAAAGACACCAAGCTTGCAGGTATGCTCCAAAAATAGACCTAAAGAATAAAAATGCTCCCGTTTTGTTTTTCATGGACGTAATAAAGCTCTACTGGTCTCAGCTGTTGTATAGACTCAAATGTGTCAGATGTGACTGAAATAAAATTCTTTACTCCAACCTTTGATACATTCAAATACACACTTTATATGTCAATCGTCAATAGTGGCCCATATTACGTTCTTCCCAAACTGTTGCTGATGAAGCTGGAAGTGCACACTTCTACATGCTGTCCTTGTACGCTGTAGCATTAGGATTTCATTTCACTGGAATCTAACACACAAGTTCTACCGAACACTTTTGGGATGAACTGGAACACTGACTGCACCCCAGACCTTCAGGCCAAACATTACAGCTTGATCTCACTACTGATCTTGTGGCTGAATGAACACAAATCCCCTTAGATACACCGCGATATCTTTTGGAAAGCCTTCCCAGAAAAGTGGAGCTCATTCTAACAGAAAAGGGGGAATAGGTCACCAACTGTCAGATACTGTAATGTATTTTGCAAACAGCTGACACTGATTTTAGACAACCGTACAAATGCCAACTTCCTTCCTAAGCGTGTATTGATAAGAGGGTTCTTTTCCCTTTCTCAGAGAAGGTATGCATGCTAAACTTCATCTCTCTGGCAATAACATATGCACACTACAAATATGAGCGATTGAAAAGTAGCTCTGTAACACTAAAGATAATAAACATGTTTATAATAATTGAAGGCCTTGCGATAGCCTGGTGATGTATTCAGGGTGTTCCACTGTCTCAGCCCTGTCCCTGATACATAAATAGTACAGATAATGGATCAATGCATAATAATGGTAAATATATTTTTTTAAAATTTAACCAAATTCTGCAGCATTTCACAAAAACATCTGGGTCCAGGTTTGAAATAATTCCTATTTCCCCACTGAGGAAACCTGTCTAAATGGTTGGTGTACGATGGAATTACAAGTAAATTTGAACGTCACTTAAATTGCTAGAAGAATTTATATGAATCGTGGCCTTCTTTTTAATTCCATGCCAGTGTCATACTATCTGTCAGCCTGAAACAGTCGTCTGGAAACAGCTGGCATGGTTCAACGCACTTGTTAATGATATCACTGTCTTTTTGCCAAACCAAGAAAAAAAGAGAGGTGTGGTGCTGTTAAAGGCTGTCTCACAAGGCATTGTGGGTAACAGCTTTGAGTCACGCGGGTGGCAGATGACTGCTGCACGAAAGCCACAGAGGGTTATTAGCGATTCGATCTCTTTAACGCTTCAGCGGAACAGCGTGTCATCACAGGAAGGCCTGTCTCCATGAGTCGAGAGGGATGGCGTTGTTTGGGAATAATCAACACATTGTTCCTGGCAAACAGGCAAAGAGCCAGAAGGCATAAGGCTTTGGAGTACAAAGCCAGCTTTCCAGAAGTTAACAGGAAGCATGATTCATCACAAGAGGGTCTGGAGTAGCATGACCGACATGAATAAGAAAACAAGATTCGATGGAACACGCAAAATCAACATGCAATTCACAAAATCTATTTAAAATGCTAAAAATCAATTTGACCCACTCCCTAAAAAAAAACATTGGAGAAGGCGTAAAATCAGTAATACAGTTGAGTTTAATGATCATTTTGTTTTTGAGGATTCCACAGCCATTTCACATTTCCCCTTCTCTATAACCATAAGCGTTTCAAGTGCTTCAAGTGCTGTATAACACAATGACGTGGAATTCTCTATTCTGATTGGCCAGGAATTGCTGATCAATTTTCTGACTGCAATTTGAACACACAGACATCATATAACACTCAAAATAGTGTGAGTATGCCTCAGTGAACACCGACCTGCCGCCTTCTTGGAAGTGCAAAGAACCACATTCTGCAGCAGATAAATTATTTCTGTCAGGATAGGAACAATAGGTATACATTATTAGATATATGATTCTATGAGTAATCATGCATACAAGAGGGTACATACACCCATTTATATAATAACATGAGCTAAAAAAAAGAATAAAAAAGATTTGGGGGTATAATGAACACTTTCAAAGATCCATTTTTTGGAGAAACCCTTATTTCCTATCAGGTATAAACACTTAACATAAATTTGTAAGACAGGTTGTGCTTTAACAATGACAATTTAATATTCATGCGATTAATCGTTTTGCTTTAATAAATTATTATACTGCTAATCACACTTCCAGTATGGACTCAAAGTTCTATCTGCCAGTACCTTGTGGGCTATCTAGTATTATGGGATATCTTTGCAGGTCTTGACTTTATAACTGTCCCAGTACCTGTGGTGAATTTAAAAGCGTTCATGTATGACATCAGCAGTTCCGTGAGGCAACGTCAGTCCTCAGCTCTTGTTAAGTAAGTGCGAGTGCTGCCACACTACTATTACTGCTAGGCATGTGCAGCCTTCTTCATTGGCTGTTGCAGCCATCATCGTGATGTGAACTAATTGTTTGGACCTATTGGCTGGGCTGCGTGCAGCAGACACCAGTTTAAGATAACACATTATCAGTCAGTGCTGAGCTGTGTGTCGCCAGGAAAATGGTGGAGTGCAAAGCATATGGCAGCACAAACAGCAAGCGCAGAATTCACGAAAATCATAACAGACCGTCAGCACGGCCCAAAAGGAACCAGTAAAAGGTAAGAGCCTTTAGTATTCAGGGAGTTTTATCACCTAAAATGTCACTCGCTGATTGTTTACTTGTACTGGACAACCCAGCACAACAAGTTCACATCACTTTCGGGAAAATAAATGGTTGTTTCGCATTGGTTCAGTAATCCACAGGGTACTTTTTTTTTTGATGGTCAGTTATGTTAAAATAAGTTCTGTACAGCTCAAGCATATTACAGTACAGAATTATGCTGTAAGGATGACCATTACCCATACTCTTTATGGACTTCAGATCGGATGATTATATGTGTCACTGGTTCACTCGGGCCAGTTAAAATACCTACATAAAACAAACTAGAACTGAATTTCACATTATTTTCCTGTAATGCTGCTTTGCTAATGATTTTTGGGACACCACCTCTGTTATTTACCCCTGCAACATCAACATTTCATAAGCCCCTGCTCGCCTGTTCATTATAGTTGAAAGAGAGCCGCCACCTGTCGCAAATGCGAACGTGTTCTTTGCACTCTCTTGCATCATCAGGTCCTACAATTTGGTTCATTTCTGTAACACTTCATGTAATGTTTTTAAACCTTTTCTTGAACAAGCACACACATAATAGAAAGAAAAGAAAGTCACTTGACCAGTTGAGAAATAGTGACAGGATGTATGAGAGGAAAAGGGAGAGAAAGTTCTAGCTTTCCAGATCCAGCTTTCTGATTTAAAAGTTATTTTCCCGGGCCACTGGTTACAGTGGTGGGGGCAGCGATCTTGAAAAGGTAGATATAACTTATTGTCACCCCTGCTATGCTTTAACAGTAGCTGCTGCAGACGCTGATTATTTTCTGCCGTGTTTCATTTCTTACTTAATTCACTGGATGACATCATTTTGGGGACATTCATTTCAGTTTGCTCAAGTGGAAGAAATGTCACTGGAGTCACTTGATAGAAACAGGAATGTGAGAATGAGCTCAGATTAAGCGCCAAAGGTTATTGTGTTGTGATATATGTATTAAAGTCACGTTTCGGTATGTATCTGCTTGGAGCATTGTTTAAGCAGGCAAAGAGGGTAGGGGGTCAGTCGTGAGACATATAGGATTAAATCTTTTGAGTTTGCATATTCATAACAATCCAATAATATTTGCATGGAAGAAAAAACATCAAAAGACTGGATAGTCTTCAAATGTGATATAAATAGACTAACAGGACTAGGTGGATAAAATCTAGCCTAAGTGACTATTTAAGAAAAAATCTACAGAGCGTGAGACATTATCACAAAATAAACCCTGATAACAGGATCAGGACCCTGACGGACACCTGAGGGGTCTTAAATCCCTGTGACGGGGTTTACTTCCCAGTGGAATTTAAAAGCCTTACTGCATTTTACATGGCTATTAAAAAATATATTTAAAAATAATTATTTTGCATATATTACATTGCTTCCACTAATGATGTGCTTCACAGCAACGGTATGATGATTTGTGTTGTAAACAAGTACCAGACAGCTGGAAATATTGTACTCAACCAATCAGAATTCAGTAAGCAAATAAGATCCATAAAAGTATGATCTTATCCTAAATAAACTTAATTAACAGCCATCAATCAGATATGACTTATCTTTATTGATTTAATGTCACTGCTCTGTAGACTGTGCTTACTATTCTAAGCAGAACACCTGAGTTAAACCAAAACACCTACATTTCAATACAAAATCAGAAACGATCTAACTGATCATGAAATGAGTAGCAACTGCAGATGAATGTCTAGGATGTGTCCACAGCGAAAAATATAAGAGTTCCCTGACTTCAAGCGGCTATAATCAGCTCGAAATGATTACACTGTGAAAGGTTCCTTAGAAAAGGATATGCAGGCTAAGATGCCTCATACCCAACAACAGAAAGTTCATTCTGCAGATGTCTTCATAAACAAATGCCCTGTAATGCCTCGTGGTTGTTTTTTTACTGCAGTGAATACCACACCATAGGTAACAACCTTAGACAAAGTAGGCCAAACCACACAAAAGTCTTATCTACCAGTTCACTGAACAAAACTCAATACTTATAAACATCCTGCCTCTTTAACCATTAAAACAAATGGAATCTAATTTACCTACAATTTAAAGTTTTTTTGAAATGCTATATTCACTAATTAAACACTTAATTTATACATGATTCACACCTGACATATTTGATAGCCAGGTTCATTATCATTTGATAAAGAAACTGCATTTATAAAACCTATAATAAAATTTGAGCACCATTCATCCTCAGTAACCGTTCCAGCATGCAGCTGCATGGCTTGGTTTCAACCTTCCCAATTTCTCGCACACACCACTTCTCTGCTACGCTCTCTCCATTGGCTTCCTGTAGCTGCTCACATTAGATTCAAAACACTCTAAATGTAAACTTGTAAATGCAAACTTGCCCTGGTTCTAGTAAAGGGTAAGAAAACAAATTCGAGAGTATTCAGGCGTTTACCTTGATGTTGAGGCTGGACACGACCACATCACCTGTTGGTGTTATAATAGGCAGGTTCTCACATCTGATGCCTTGTTCTACATCAATCACTTGACCTGCACACACACATACAGAGACATGGACCTACTGTATACATGCACATACCGTGTACACTCTTCTGTACTTAAATAATGGCATAACTATGTCCTAACATCAGTGGAAAATAAAAACTTCATTTATTGTTTTCTTTATGAGACTCTATGGAACCTCCTAAGGGCCATGACGGGGAATTTTTTTTCTCAGCTATTTTTGCATTGCCTTGGAGTCACAGTAAGAGTTAAGTCTATTGTGAGAGAAACAAAAACTAGATTAAAAAAAACAACAGCACATTCCCCACCATTCCCCACATGCACCCAGGAAGTGATGGGTGACAAGAGAATCTCTGCCTCAGAAAAGATCATTCATACATAAAGTGATTTACGCTTGTGTTCATTGTACATTTATGATAAAAAATTAAATCGAGTTCTGCAGCATCTGCCAATCAACTCTATCTTTTCGCCTTGATTGGTAGTCACTGGAAGTTGAACTTAGTTTAACTCCATACACTCCCACTTCACCCAGCATGACTCATAAATTTACATGGTTGCTCATTGCTTTCTGTGGGTTTGCAGCTTTAGGGAGCTCCAAGAGTATGTCATTGGGAAGACCATTAGTGTACTGTATGTTTATGATGCATGACAATATATTAAAAACCCGGCAGCTCGTTATGTCTTATATCATGCCATGCCATTTAATTATTCTCTATATGCATATACAGACACCGAACACATTTTATTATTTTATTGTATTGCTTCTGTCTCTGTGAAGGCATCATACTTTTATTTATATACCTTTTTTGTACCCAGGGACCCCTTTGACTTTATTATAAATGCTACAAGTCCCTTCAGTATCGATTTATTATATGAACATTATTCAGATTTATTAGATTTCATTAAAAAGCATTAGAGCTATAAAGCTTTCTACTGCTGAATTTTTCACTGATAGATCACACTGGGTTTGAGTTTACTTTAATGCCTAGAACCCTACTGTAATGATATTCCAACACTGTAGCAACCTCACAGCAAGAAAGGTCTGGGTTCAAATCCCACAGTGAATGGAGCAAAACTCACCTCTGATGTGTAGGGGTCCCTCTAACCTCATGCCATGTTTCACCTCACTTGAACCGCCACGATTCTCTGTGCCCTGTGGGTCCTCAACTGATCGGCGATACACACCAACACGCACCTCCTCAAACACATTAAACATCTCATACACACGCGCTGTGTAGCCGGCCAGCTCCGTCACCTGAGACAAGAAGCAACATTGTAAAAAATACTTCCTCCCCCAAGTTCAATTTATTTGAACAGAACAGCACATTTGAGGTGCCTAAGATGATCACTATAAAACCCCAAAATGGTAAAAAAAAGAATTAGAGAATAAGTAAAAGAATCAAACACGATATACATGAATGTATACATTTTACAAAGTCCATGTTATTAAATACAGCCCAATACCACCACCTTTAGGACATGATGGAGCATCTCACCTCCTTGTAAGAGCTCATAATCCGTTCCACAGCATCAGCGCCGGCATTTAAAAGATTCCTGGCCGTAGTAAAGGCCTCTGTGCGCTCGCTCACCAGTTCTTCCTCCTTCATCACCATCGCTGCCTGTTTCACATCCTCTGAATCTAAAAAGATTCAGATAAGGACAAGGTGAAAGAGAGCCCAATATCAGTTACACAATAACAAGTGAAATGATACTTTGTAAATATCACAGGCATATATATATAAACACACAGCATTAAATGGGTCTTAGGCTGAGGGCAGGTGCTGTGTTTGTGTTTTACAGTCAAAAATGGCACTTGCAGAACTTAAGTAATATTAGTTTCATTAATTAATTTAATTTAAAGTAAAATTAGATTTAAGCACTGCCTAAAAGAGGACCTCCTGATAGATATGTCTATTGATAGGTGTCCAAAGCTTGTGTTATAAGAGTAGCAAGGCTCCTTTAAGTAGGAAATAAATAAATCACTCTCTGAAGCATTTCCCGAATTCTTTCTGAAGCGAAAGAAGGAAAGGCTAACTGAGTTTGGTTCCTTCACTAGCTGATGTCAATATTTATGTGTATCACCGGTCTTGTTAGTTTAATTATCTGTTTAACAAACTCATGTTCCATGTGTTGGGGGTGATGAGAATGATCAGTAATTACCGGGCCATCAATCAGCATCAAGTCTGCAATTGAGTTGGCACTGATGAGAACGGAACAGCTATCGAAGTCATGGTTCATGCATGCCTATGGGGCTCTGTCCAGGAGCTCTATTAATGGATTAATGTACACCTTGTGTTTGAATAGTGGCAGGAACAACACTTGAAGCTGTTATGGAAAATTAATCATCACCTTCTGACCAATCAGATTCGAGAGTCAGCACAGCCATGGTGCAGTACTTGCAATAATCAAAATGTGTATAGTAAGTTGAGCATTTTGTGCAATAAAGACTTAAGGGAGACAGAGAGAGAGATCGTGCTCGCACTTGGAGAGGGCAAACCTCCACCAAGCTTAATACATATATATATATAGACACACACACATGTGTGTATATATAGATAGATAGAGATATAGATACACAACATCCCGTCCATTTCCAAAAAATTGCCCAATCTCACAATATTAAAGAATCCTTTCAAAAATTACTGAATCCAGAATTTGATCCGGAGCTTCTTCAAATTCAAAAGGAATCTAATCTTTCTCATCCAAAGCCCTGCGTCTGCTAGAATTGTCATAAAATCTGCATATAATTTTTTTTCTAGTTGACAACAACCTGAAGGTAAACGCATGCACTCCTGTTAAAAGTGTGATTTCCCATTCAGAAAGACTGACTGGTCAACATGTTACTGTACACAGAAGTGTGTGGGTCATACCATGTGTGGAGTACCCTGTAGCGGTGATAATAGGAACGGCCACCATGACGAGACCCGAGGCGCTCCACAGATATTTCATGAGGAACTGTTCGAGCATGACATACCACAGCCGCTTGAAAAGAATCAGGTTGATTTGTGAGCGCAGCGCCTCGTAGCTCCGCTGCAGCTGCGACATCTCCACCTGCGCAAGACACAACGGCAGTAATGTGCGCACATACGCACACACACATACGCGCACACAAACACACAGCAAGTGAGCATTATGGGAAATTAGGAACGGCCCAGACTTCATCAGATGAACTCGCAGTCAGCAGCAAAAAAAAATATTTTTCTTTTTTTCAAGTGAGGCACAGAACACTTTGTTTTTTTTGGTTGTGAAACGAAAAGTCTACAGTTCAGTGTGTGTGTATGTGTGTGTATGCGTGCCACTGACCACTGGATGTGTGCAGAGGGTCAGAGCAACCTGATACAGAAATCTGCCCCAGTTCCAGGGTTTTCTCTTTGTTCCAAACCACATGATGCTTCTTTGGTTCAGAAATAGTAACTACTGTGTAAGCACATGATGCTTGTTCATGGGGCCTATGCTGCACACTTCTAACATGCTCAGAGCTCCACTATGACTGAACACGTGTGAAATATGAAAGAAAGATTAAAACACTTCAGGGTGTGATGATAAAGAAAAATAATCAATTAAGATAAAACAATTGAGAAGTGTAACGAAGCCAAAAGCACAAAAACAAATATGTTTTATTTGAATTACTATTAATAATTCAAATAAATTAATAATAAAACTATTAATTCAAAACAAAGTTATAAATTTCAACATCTGCCTGTTGAAGGGCCTTAAACTGACCAATGAAGTCTTTAGTAAACAACAGAGCGTCAGTTGGTGCGAGAGATGAGGCTTGTCAAACCGACAGGTAATAAATACGAGATGATTCTCACCTGTGTCTTATTCTTCCCAGTCTAAATATTTGTGTTTCTGTAACTGTAAAAAGACTTGCATATACACACATCAACACATACATGTACACACACACGCGCGAAAAAACTCGAAACTGACAGAGCAAAAGCAGGATGTCTGGGACCTGTTTTACTGACTTTTTAAAAGTGTGCAGCACAGACTGAATAAACCAGACATAAACCGAGAGCTCAGGTAAAATTCCTCATGTCTCCTGAGTCTTCCTGCACACCCTCACACACAGTGTGTCCCATGGTACTGAAACCTGAGATGTAAGGAAGTGGTATCTGTCAAAATCTATCACTCAAAAAGACAGAAATAAATAGACCGGTGTTAATAAGACACAGGCAAGAATTAACAAGTGTTACCTGCTGGTTCAATCCCCTTCCCATCCATCTACTACTGATGTTTGACCACACAGAAGGTGATAAGCAACAATTGACCATATAAAGTCAATTAAAAATGTCATAATGACAAACGAGCAATGAAATCAAGTAGGGAACTAGTCAGATACTGCCCTCAATTTCACTTAAAACATTTGGTAACAGGAAACATGCAAGCAGGTTACCTAGGCCACCAGAGCTGGCAATGAGTATTTCACTAAGTAATCTTCTTGCATCACAAAGCGATTAGCTTGTCACTCGATTCGATTGTCGCTCATCACTCCCTGTGTGTATGCATTTTTTTTTTGTGAAAAGGAACTTTAACTGTACATTTTGTGCCCCTGGAAAGTCTTCAGGAGGAAGGACATTGTGCTGCGTGGTTTTTTGGTAACGTGACAGCTATGTGGAGGGTTGTTTTTTAAGAAATAAGAGAATTGGATAATTTTCATATAGAACCTCGAAGACTTTTACTCTTTACTAAATTGTTTACGAAATCAGTAGACATTTAGACTCTACTTCAGTGGAAACACAACTATAATCACAATACCTTGTGACCTCCATAGAAGGCGATCTCCTCCGAGTTGGCGATGATCCGTGAGTGCATATACCTCAGGTCCCCTTTTCTCTTTGCCTCTTCAGCCACCAGCTTGCCGAAGCGGGGGGAAAATGCTCGCAGGATTTTGGCTGTGAGTGCAACAACAATGCCAGCGATCACCGAAGGCCAAGTCGTGTTGGCACCTTTAGACTGTGCTGTTTTGATCAGTGTGTAGCAGGTCATCACTACATCCAGGCAAGGCTTCGTCAGGTTGGAGTACAGGTGGGCCACAGAGCCGGCGAACATCACCATGTCCTCTGTCAGCGATTGGTCTGGGTTGGCCAGCCTGCTGTCCATGTTGCTTACACGGTAATAGGTCTGGTTGCTGAAGTAAAGCTGGTAGGCATGACTCACCAGTCTGGTGCGAAAAGCAAGAGTTAGCTGGCCTTCCAAATAACGGATAGCGCTATTCACAAACGTTGCAGGGATAGCAATCAGGAGCCATTTGGTTAACTCCCACACAAATGCCTGGGGGTCTTTTTTTACTATGGTCTTTACTATCTTACCATCCAAGTTGGCTACATAAATAGACAGGAATGTGCGTGAGATGAGAGCGATTGAGTGGAAACCCAGCAGACCCAGCTCTTTGCAGAAAAGCCGAGGGAAAAGGATGCTCAGAAGCCGCTTTAAGCGCAAAAGGAATTCTCGGTTCACAGCAGGAGAGTTTCTCTTCTTCTTTCGCCTTTCCGTGACCTCCAGCGGTTCTCCATTCGTGTGATGCACGTTCAGCCTGCCTTGGCGAGGTTCAGTCTGTCCTTTAAGTCTTTCAGAAATGTACGGGTAGAGTCTTTTCACTCCATATGCAGCAACGAGAAGGAAAACCGCTTTCTTTGCTGTCGAAGACCTCTTTAGTTGCGAGGGAAGTTTTGAGTATAATACAGGCATTTTTTTTGCAGAGCAGAGCTTGAGTAGACACTAGATAAAGTGAGACGATGCAGCTTCACTCATACTAATGGGAAGAATGGTCAACTATATAACATTAAAGTCTCTGAATTGTGTCCACCTTGCACCACATATCAGCGTCTCATCAGATGTCAGCAAACTTGCAGGTAGCTGTAAACTAGATTTGTTTGTTTTTTTCCTCAAAAGGACATCATTGAAATGCACATAATTATATAAAGTTAACACATTTGTATCTATTTGTCTAAGTTAGCTAGCTATATATGGCTTATTATATTGTATTGGCTTCAAGAATGTTCTGGAGATTTATTTATTGGTACTGAGAATGTTCTGGCAAGAGGTTTGTATTAGTTCACATTAACAATTCAACATACAACTTTGTGTAAGGATGTATCCCCCACTCCCAAAAAATAAACCTTCCTAAAAGCTTGCAAACCAAACTAAAAGGTTATGAAATGGTTCCCAGAATAACTATAAAAGAACAATTAGTTTTGAGAGGAAATATTCAACGTTTTTGCGTTTTAGCTTACTTTAAGTGGTCAAGTGACTCAAACTTCACTAAACATTAAAAAAGAAATAAAGAAAAAATAATGTAAAGTAAAAAAATAACTTTAGTTTACCAGACCAAGTTGTTAGCAACTTTAGCTAGAAAATAACAGGAACTAGCTGTGAATAAGGTACTTAGATACCAAGCTAATGATACAGACAACCATTTCTCAAGCTATTGTACATATATATTCAACATTAAGATATAAAATCTTGTTAAATAACCGCATAAATGTATTTAAATTAATTATATAATTAGCTGCCCTGGACTTTTTATTTCGTTCTGGATGAATTTACAGATGCTGTAGCTACTGTCAACACAGCTAATCCCGGTTATAGAAGTACCTTAAAAACGAAATTATTTACATAAACAACCGAACGTATTTACAATTCAATACGTTTAATAATTTGATTAATAATCGCAGTATAAACGTGTACTCACATTTGTATTCTAGCTACAAAATCTCTTATCGTGCAGCATTGCTTAAGGAAGTGTTTATGCTAACTGATATCGTTAGCTAGCTGCAAGAACTCAACGACAACTTTATCTCTGTTTTGTTGTTTTTTGTGGGGGTTTTTAGATCCATATACCTCCAAAAGTTCGACTGATAATCATCTTCAAGAGCGGGTCTGTGGTGTTCCTAGCCGTAAATAACCTCAGTGAGACGAGGCTCTCTTCGTGGTCCACAAAGTTCAGTTGACGGTATTGGCCGAATATCAAATACCTCCTCTGATCCCTACTTTAAGTGCCTTAACTGCGATGGGACACAAAGGCTTCTGCTCCCTACGGAGGAAGCTTCGTGTCCGTTTGGGATTCAGGGTCAGTATTATAGACGCTATGGTGACCATCACTACAACGCAATGCAATCCAGTATGGAAATGAC
>JBCNYG010000015.1:3592930-3603549 GCA_039654305.1 Porochilus rendahli | reverse complement strand
GTTTCTTATACACAAGCTACCCGATTCCTTGAATCTCTCTCTCTCTCTCTCTCTCTCTCACTCTCTCTCTCTCTCTCTCTCTCTCTCTCACACATACACACACACAAAGCGCACTCCTCAACGGTTTCAGTCTTTTCCATTTCAGAAAAGCAAAGGTTCAGAGATGTGACTTGTATAATACTGTGAGAGTCAGGGAAGAGAATAATGTTTCTGATTTGGTTGAATGTTCCTGACAGTAACACCATTTCGTTTTACGTAGGTAAAAAAAAACATCCAAAAAAGAAAGTATCATATACTAAAGATTTTTCATCTACTTTTTTCTACTCATCATGATTCTTATTTGCATAGGATTTGTGCGTGTGTGCGTGCGTGTATGTAAAGATGTATTAAAACGATTCCGACCCTCTTAATGAAAAAAGGAATCCGAGTTGAAGCTGATCTAAAGAGAAAAGACCTGGAATTTAATACTGATTTTAGCAGATGAGAAATATAACAAACCTGAAATATTCAGCAAAGATCAGAGTGAGGCCAATACAGACACTACCGCGGCGCCAAATGTTCACTTCAGGATGTAAAAATGACGTGCTACCTTGTTAAAGTCGTCTGTCTTCTCCATGATCACACCTAAAAGTTAAATCCATAGATAAAAATGGAAAAAAATGGAAAATTAAATGCTTTTTAAAGTTTTTGTTGTTGTCCATCTCAGTTCTTTTAAACACTGGAGTGTGAAGCGTAATAACAGGAACGTGGGTTTACATCAGAGCTACTGGGTTCTGGTTAAGACTCCATTCTGTCCATTAAACAAGATTCTTCTTGCTGTGACTCCTTATGCAAGCCAGGTTTATGCGCCCATAAGTGTGTGTGTGTTTGTGTGTGTGTGTGTGTATGTGTGTATATGTTAGACAAGTGTGCCTGGACTGGGTCGATCAGTATTCATCTCCTTCAAAGTCAAGTCCTCCATTTTGGATGAGAAGGGGTCTTGGTATGGAGACAAATCCGCAGACCTGCAGCCAAAAAAACACAAATCAGAACATCAATGACGCCGTGCTCATCCAGCACCCGTTCCAGATGAATTTTCAGCAAGTGCAGGTATTTATCAGAGTGAAAATAAAACAGTAAATTCATTCCTTCATTTTCTAAGCCGCTAAATCCTCTCGCCGACTCTGGGCGAGGGCGGAGTACACCCTCGACAGCTCGCCAGGCCATCGCAGGGCAGAATCACGCTTGATGGCAACCCAACAGCCTACTCTTTACAAACGGCAGCAATGGTGCTTTTACATGCCTCTCAGGGCGAGACATGGCTGGCCTTTGATAACCCAGTTAGCTAAACTGCGGGGACAGCGGTGACAAGTTGCTACTCACACTCAGATATGGCTCACAACAGCATAAAGGGTGAGAAAAAAGATTTGACAGCTCAGAGCCGCTGTGCTTCATTGTCAGTTGTACAAACTAACTAACCAAGATGGCGGCCGGGTGGAGGCGTTGGCTACGAGGCGTATCCTATCTACCTTATATGATATCTATGAGCAGGGACGTTGGTGCGTGCCAATCTTGTAATAATTGTTCATCCTATATGGCTACTTTTTGAACAAAGCTGCGTGTTTTTTATTGTGATATGTATCATGCATTATGGCAATATTTTGGAGAATCATGACACTGTATGACATTTCTATGATATTTTTGGGACTGTTGAAAACAGATTATTAATTCCATAGTCCAATAAATCCATTCATTATATAATGCCCAGATTATTATGATGCATGTTGGGTAAAATGCACGTTGAATTTAACAGACTCTCTCTCCAGCTCACCGTAAGGGATGTCCGTGGAAGGTGGCAGACTGGGGCAGATGTGTGTACGCTGTGTCTCCCTGAAAGGACTGTGTCTGTTGTTTAAGCGGTTGGTGTGAATGTATAGGGTGCAGCGAGGCTGTGGTGCGTCTGCGCTGAGAAGTCGCCCCCTCCTGGCCTTTCCCTGCACATACAGCGCTTGGCTGCCCCAGGGCATTGCGCAGGTACCAGTCCCTTAGACCCTCAAGTGCCAGGGCCTTGTGAAGGTTGCGTGTAGGTTCATCCTGGGGGGTGGAGCCCGAACACAGCTCAGTGCTGTAATTGGGGGGTCTCTGGCGGGGTTGAAACTGTCCCATTCCGTTGTGTCCGTTAACGACAGGGACCTCTGTGTAACCTTGCTGGACAGGAATAAACGGCCCACAGGATTTGGTTCGGCTGACCTTGACCCGCCGAGGCTCGCCCGGTTTACCCCGTAGCATCATTGGGCTGTAGGCTGGCGGTCCCGAACCTAGAACCAGGCCCTGAGATGAAGAGAAGCCGTTCACGTAAGGTGGTGGTGGAATAGAGGGCGCTTCGTGCCAGGGTCGTGCCTTTACACCATTTTGAGCCTGCAGCCTCTGTTGCTGCTGCGCTATCTGCTGCATCTTCTGCTGCTTCCCCCAGACGTAGTCCAGCAGGACATCACTGTAGCCTCCGCTGGAGCTGCTCGGGCCACGGCCGCCTGATACAGAGCGAACGCGGGTCAACTCGGCATGTCCGTTCATCTGTTTCAAACGGCCGTCCAGCAGCGCCTCCGAGCTCTTGTGAGACCCGTTTCGGACCATAGGACCTGATAACTGCCCCTCATCCACACAGCGGTCCAGCAGAGCATCCGAGCTGTTGCTGCGTCGTGTCTGGGCGCTGTAAGAGCACCCCAAGTGTCCAGGGGATAAAGCATCCTGGGATGCAACAGACAGTACTTGGGTTACTTCAGAATTATCGGATCGCTGCTTTAATGCCGAAGTGCTGCTAGAGGATTCAGATCTGTAAAAAAAATGTCAAAAGATTAAAAAAAAAAAAGGCAAAAACCCCAACAACCACAATATTGCTTAAATGCAGTCATGTGGTATTTGGTGTTCAGTGTTTTTCACTTTAGATTTGTAAGGGAGCCTCACTATGTTGCCTCAATCTGGTGACAGTACAGAGGTGGCCATCCTGTAGTCCCAAATGCGGGGATAAGAAATTCACCAGAATTGCACATTTATCTCCTTCCAGCAGAAGATATCCTTACCACACCCACACCTGTGCATGAATTTTCACCAAGCTTGTCAGGGATACTACCCTACCTGAGTCCCAAAGATGGTTTGATTCTGGAATATCAGGGTCAAAGGTCAACGTTACAAAGTTTTGTAGGTTTACTGTGGAGCACGAAAAAAGAAAATCTTATACTGACTTTCAAATGAGAAAACTACTTTGGACCAAAGGTGAAACTGAAGGTCAAAAGTAGTTTTCTCATTTTAAAGTCAGTATATGTTTTTTTTTCTTAGTGCCCCACAGTAAACTTTGACTTTCACTTCAACGGTCAGAACTGAAACAAGAAACAAAAAACAAGTTCCTATAGACACGCCGTTACTACGGATCATAACCATACACGGACTTCCAAATGAGACATTTACCTTTGACCTTGAATGACCTTAAAAGGTCAGACCCGCAGCCATCTTGTAATCATCCAAGCGAGAGCATGTGGGTAATGAAAACCAATACCCATATATGACATACTTGCTACATTATCCATTCTGCATGACAGAGGTTCCTGTAAGGTTAATCCTATAAACATGGCAGCCATGACAATGGTAACCACATCGCTTTAACTGTTAACTGAAGTCATGTGACTAAGCTGAGAAAAGATGTTTATGATCTAAATGAACCATGGACAAGGTGACAAAATTATGGCACACAGTTTAATCACCCAGGGAGAGTGTGTGTATACATCTGTGTGTGGTGTGTGTGTGTGTGTGTGTGGTACAGACCTGACATGTATGCCAATCGGGCCGTTCCGCGTCAACTGCGGCGTCGCCGGGACGCTCCTGCCCTCCAGATTGGACACGCTCCTCGGGAGAGAGCGACTCGGGCTGGAAAAAAAACGTGTCCCTATTTGAATGTTTTGCAGTGCAAGAATGACACGCTGAATCTAAACCTAATCGGGTTATTCATGTTGCTGCTCCATGTGCATGTAATTACAGTGCTAATTACAAAACTAGTTACAGGACTGATTACAATCGTTGGACTGGGCTTTAAACAATACTAAATAAATAGTGTGTGTGTGTTTAATGTTTAAATATGCAAAGGCATGAAGGCCCAAGGTTCTCCCTGTGTTTGCGTGAGTTTCCTCCGGGTACTCCGGTTTCCTCTGGGACAGCTTGCCAGACCATTGCAGGGCCGACACAGATACAACCATTCGCACTCACTCAACACACAACTAGGGGCGATTTGGAATAGCCAATTATGTGCATCTTTTGGACTGTGGGAGGAAACCGGTTAGATTCAAGTGTAGTATAGCATTAATCAGCTATAAGTGTGTGTGTGTCTGTGTGTGTGAGTGTGTTTGTGTCTATGTGTGTGTGAGTGTGTGTGTGTGTGTGTGTGTGTGTGTGTGTGTGTGTGTGTGTGAGAGAGAGAGATTGCTCCATACCTAGCAGAGCTGGACACAGAGTTGCGTCTGGCTTTCATCTCGTAGTAGATCTCCACAGGGGAAAGTTTCCGACAGAACCTGCTGTCTGGGCTCCCCGGGACCAGCCGGGGCTGAGAGGGGGATGGGCCATCGGAGACCTCCTCTAAATAGCCAAAAAGAGAGAGAGTGGGCAATGAGTAAAAGGCCAGTAATGTGGAGTAATGGCTGCATCCCTCTGGGTTCCTTTCATCCACAAGAGCTCATCACCTGCCATTTACCTCCACGGCTCCATCATTTTCCTCATCTTCACAACAGATTACTGGGTCAACCATTTCCATCCACACGCTATTTACAAGAGATGAAACGTGAATTTTGTGCCTCGAAAATCTACAGCTTACAGGATAAAGTCTCACTGTTTATCAGGTATGAATCATCTCTGTAGTTCCTTTACATTTTACATTACCAATAAAATACTCCTAAAGAAAATGTACCATTTAATCATAAATATCATAAATATACAGCTATTTTTGCAGCTTATTCAAAAAAAAAAGAAAAGAATACTGTGTCGACCGCAGGGTCTGTTCCCGGTCGGACATACTCGAAACACCACACCAGGGAGGCGGTCAGGAGGGATTCTAATCTGATACCCGATCCACCTCACCTGGCTCCTCTCAACACGAAGGAGCAACGGTTCTACCCCGAGCTCCTCCCAAATGGCCGAGCTTCTCACCCTATGTCTGCGGGAGAGTCCCGCCACCCTATGAAGGATGCTCATTGCAGACACTTGTATCCGTGATCTTGTTCTTTCAGGCACTACTCACAGCTCACGACCATAGGTGAGGGTAGGAGCGTACATTAACTGGTACATCGAGAGCTTTGCCTTTTGGCTCAGCCCCCTTTTCACCACAATGGACCGGTACATGACTGGGTCGACCCAGAACACGCTAGAGGGACAATGTCTCTTGGCTGGTCTGGGAGCACCTAGGTGTCCCCACAGAAGGGGTGGGGGGAGGGACGTCTGGACCTCACTTCTTAGGCTGCTGCCCCTTGGACCTTGCACACCTTCCTGGTGTGAGGCAGATGTATAAATCATGCTGGTTGATCTCGCAACACAGTGCTGAGTGTTAAAATTAGCTCTGAGGAGCTTACCGTTCTCCTGGCTGGTGGAGTCAGACGTGGAGCTGCTCTCCGACCTCACTGTGTTCTCTGGAAACACACACACAAATTTTTGAACCAAAGCAATTCTGTTGTTGATGATTCTCACATATACTGCCAGTCAAAAGTTTTTTCACCCCCTTTATTAATATTTTGGGTCAGCCATCAGTAAACGAGTTCACGTTAAGTACTGCAGATTTAAAATAATCATTTTTAAGAACATTCTAATGAAAATATTCTCTTCAGTGTGTCAGATTTTTGTCCTGATGTCGACACTAACACTGTCTAATCTTCACAGCTTCAAACAAATATTTAATAAAGCAGAGCTGTGAGACTCATTTTCACTGAGGGCCACATCACTAAATTTAAAGGTGATCGAGGGCCGAATAATCACTAACATCTTTTCTAAAGGGGCGACCATGAAATCCGCATGGCAGAATGATTCGTTTAGGCATTTGTGCTCTTTTTCTTTATTCACTTGCATTATCTTACAACACTCAACAGCGAGAAGCTAGCATGCAGTCTTTTGTGAGTCATAAATGACTAGCTGTTTAACTGAAATAGGCTGCTGCCACCTAGTGGAAGGATGACGAATTACGGTTCATGGTAAGGTCAGTGTAAATAAGGTACGATAATCGTATTCTTTGAAAGCTCTTGAGGGCCACGTAAAATAAGTCGGCATTGTTGTTTCAGTCTAACCCTCAGTGTGAGTGTAAATGGTTGTGTGTTTTGCCCTGGGATGGTGTGGTGTACTCCGCCTTCGCACAGTGTCAGCTGAGGTCGGCTCCAGCATCCCCGCGACACTATTAGGATTAAGTGGTTCAGCAAACGAGTGATGAATGAGTGAGTGAGTGAATCACTTGACTAGTTTGTTTTTTTTATTTTATTGAAGATAATGTTTAAACCAGAATAAAACAGTTTATTGTTGATTGTGTTTATAATAGAAATTGTGTTGTATGACTATTATGAATGCATGAGTATAATATCAGTTTTGGTGTGTGTGTGTATGTATGTATGTGTCTGGGTGTGTGTGTGTGTGTGTGTTTACCACATTAATAATAAAAGGAAACAACTCAGACTTCCTTTGCTCCTCAAAATGTCTTGTTTATCTGATCAGTTGAGATTTTTTTCCCAGGGTATGTGGGTGTTTGTATAAAATAAATTAATTTCTCAGCACACACACACACTTCCATATATTCCCACGATCCAGAGTGGAACCCTTACCTGTGACGCTAAAGTAGTATGACCCATGTTTAACCCAAACTGTAATCCTTTCCTCTTTCGCACACACTTGCTGACAGACACACACACAAACACACACACACACGTCTCTGTAATATTTGATCTATTCGGAGAGCAGCGCTTGTAACTCTGAGCTTTCCACACTGATACGCTGCTCTGAGGTCATTCATACAGACGGTGTATAAATACACGAACTCCGCTGAAATGTTTACAGTGCTTGAAAAAGGTCAGAGAAAACAATGGATCTGAGGCCGTGCATGATCTTATACTAGCATGTTATCAGTCCCTGAGGTTCCTGTTATGTTTCTGCTAAATTCCTCTTAAACTCCACATTGTTCAAAAGAAAGACTTTATTAAAGTAACCTTAAGCCTGAGACTTTCTAATACAACTTTTCTAATATGTGAGTTGCATTTGAGTTGCATATGGAATTAGTCACAGCACACTGCTGTTGAATACTGGATACTTATTGGACAGAAGGAGAGACTTTCTTAATAATAATAATAATAATAATAATAATAATAATAATAATAATAATAATAATAATAATAATTTTTACTTGTAGAGCACTTTATATTGCAAGGAATCTCAAAGTGCTTACAGAAAAGAACAGGAAAATAAAAAGTCAATAAAATACTAGTTAGCAGAAGGCTTTTATAAATAGGAAGGTTTTCAAGTTTTGCTTAAAAACTTCTAAAGACTGTGGACTTCTCAGGTGGTCTGGTAGGGTGTTCCACAATCTTGAGGCAGCAGCTGAAAAGGCCAGATCACCCACACTACCAAGCTTGGTTCTGGGAACTTGAAGTGTGTTTGTGTTATACAACGTTTCTAATATGTGAGTTGCATTTGAGTTGAGAACTGTGTATACTAAGTCACAACACACTGCTGTTAAATACTGGATCCTGATTGGTCAGAAGGAGTGACTTTCTTAAAGAACTTTTCTAATATGTGAGTTGCATTTGAGTTGCATATGGAATTTGTCGCAACACACTACTGTTGAATACTGGTCAAAAGTTGGTTGAGAGATACATTACTGTTTCTATGGATACAGCCCACAGAGGGATTTTTACAGACAGTTGCTCTGAATGATTTTAAAAACCTAATTTTAAAGAATTCTGTGATTTCGCACACTTTCGACAGTGAAACATCAGCCTTTTTCAAACTGGCTAATACAAACTATCACATGAATTTTAGCAGATTACAACTGCAAAAATGCAAAAATGCGAAAAATAAGTAAAAACCACCTGACCAAGAAAATATACATTTGTTCATGGGTATCAGGAGAGTTTGGAAGGTTTGCTGTTCATTTCCCTTTTGAGTGGAAGTCTTCAAACCCGCACCACCCTGTTACTGATTAATTATCTTCAGTAAAAGCACCCCCCGCATACATGACTCACTATACAATGACTTCTTTAGAGTCACCTGTATGACATCCTCTGTGTACTGTTGTCCTCTTTCCATGAACCAGCTGCTGTTCCACTTCAATGTGCCTGCGGAGGGCGCCACTGAACAGAGTCTTTTTCGATCTGCGCTGAGACGCATCGTCCTCCTAAATCACAAGATGATCGGCAGGCATGTTACAGGAACAAGCAGGAACACATGTAGAAAAGTCCTAACAATAACATTCTGACAAAATTCACGCACCTCGATTTTTAAATTGTTCTTGGAGCCGGAGCGGGCTGAACTAACTCTTCTCCGCACGTGAGGGGGGTTTTCTCCAGCTTCCAAAGGAAACTCATTAGGGAGCTCTCCAGTCAGTTCCTGCAACATTAGCCAATATTATAATCAACGATTGTATGGATAACATTCTGCGTCACACATACATAATCAACTGAGCGTGTCTGGGGTACGATGCTTCTATCAAGTAGCCAAACAGTAAAGAAACTCTATCCCGCCTAAAATATCTGCATAAAAATAACACCCAAATCCTTAAATACTACCTTCCTGCACCTATCTCAGCCAACACTGGGCAAAGCTAGGTATGCCCTGAACAGCTCGCCAGACCGTTGCAGGGCAACACACACATCTACTCACACTTAGAGGCAATTTGGGACAGCCAGTTTACCTTATGTGCATGTTTTTGGACTGCGTACCTGGAGGAAACCTAAACAAGCATAGTGCAAACTCCACACTGAAACGCCCAAGCTAAGCCCAGGACTCAAACCCAGGAACGAAAAATAAACAAACAGAACCTTAAATAATGCAGTAAATTTGCAAAACCTTTCACCTTAAACACCCAAATCTGGGAATCGAACTCAGGACCTTCTAGCGGGTGGAATATCATCAAAAATCAATTCTGACTGTTTGCACTGTCTGCCTCATTGACCACGCTATATAAAGGTAGCGTAATGCAAGAAAGTATGCATTGGTCATCATATAGACTGTTATTAGATACTAACGTACAAGAGTCCAGTTTCATCATGATCGCTGCCGCAGCAAAATGTTAGCAAATTGTTGGCAAACACTTCTGCTGTTGTGTTTGTACTCGCAGTGAGCACAACATGCAACACTCGAGTCTTTGTATACGTTTATCTTGTATCTGTTGAGCTATATGCGAGCTTTGTGCTGCACCTTCATTCCATTTCATTTCATTTCATTTCATTTCATTTCATTTCATTTCATGTCATTCTGAAATGACTGCCTGTCATCCACTGAGTGCTAATTAATCCCATCTTTCTATCATTAGCCACATCAGTTGGCGTGGGATTTAGAATAAGTAGCTCATGCTATTGTCAGCGCACTAAAGTGCATCACAGCGCTTAAACTGTATGAAGTCCCGAAGCTTATTTAAACGCTTACCAAATGAAAACAAATGCTTTGCTAAAATGTCAACAAGGGAGTAGTACCATTTCTGGTTAAATCTCTTTGTATGCCAGGCAGGTATAAACAAATATTTGTTTCCATTCACTAGGGCTACTAAAAGGCCACAAGGCTTTACAAAGAAGTCTGAGTATCTGAGTCTGAATTGTTAAGGTTTTGCTTATTTCCTGCATTGATAAAGGTTCTAGTCTAGTTCTAGTGAATTCGCACCAAGGTATTAGTGTGAATGGTTGTATGTGTGTTGGCCCTGTAATGGCCTGGCGAGCTGTTCAGGGTGTGCTCCACCTTCGCCCAGAGTTGGCTGGGATGGGTGACAGCCTCCCCACAACCCTAACTGGGAATAAGCGGTTTAGAAAGTGAATGAATGACTGACTTTCAACCAAGAGTTCTGTTTTTAGGTAGAGCATAAATATTTTTTATTTATGGAGAAATCTAGAACATTCTAAGGGGTTCAATAACTTATAACACCACTGTATTTCTTTAGCACATTCATGAGAAACCGAACCAAACCTGAGCTACTTGTGCAAAAAGCATCAGTTCTATGAGTGTGTGTGTGTGTGTGTGTGTGTGTGTGTGTGTGTGTGTGTGTGTGTGTGTGTGTGTGTGTGTGCACATGTTTGGCAGCATGACCCAGCCAGCAGTCTGATCAGGAGTCTTATGTGTGAAGCATTTGCACTCTGAGAGGAAGCACAGCGGGAATGCAGCACTTACGCCCAGTTATCCAGCACCACATGGTGTTAGTGTTACTCACAGACAGCAGGCTACGGCAGACAGTGCAGCAGTGTCCGATCACTCCACGGATCCGGAGTGTGATAATGAGCTGTGGGATTGTGTGTTTATGTGTGTGTGTGTGTGTGTGTGTGTGTGTGTGTGTGTGTGTGTGTGTGTGTGTGTGTGCGCACAACAACAGCACGCTCCAGATATCAAAGAGACGTCACTCTACCTGGAAGCAAGTGTCATACATT
>JBCNYG010000015.1:3572093-3592830 GCA_039654305.1 Porochilus rendahli | reverse complement strand
TGTGTGTGTATGTGTGTGTGTGTGTGTATGTGTGTATGTGTGTGTGTATGTGTGTGTGTATTTGTGTTTGTGTCTGTGTGTGTGTTTGTGTGTATGTGTGTGTATGTGTGTGTGTGTGTGTTTGTGTGTATGCGTGTGTGTGTTTGTGTGTACGTGTGTGTGTGCGCATGACAGTAGCAAGTTCCAGATGTCAAAGAGACGTCACTTTAACTGGAAGCAAGTGTCATACATTTATGTTATTTTGTGTGTGTGTATACATGTGACACTCACCGCCTCCTGGAGACACACACGCCTGAGTTCAGCCAGACGGGTGCTAAGTAAAGCCTGAAGGCTCCTCCGTCTCTCCTGCAGCTCCACCATTCGTTCGGCGCGCTGCTTAGTGTCCGTGGTGCCTTGCAGATCTATACACACACACGCACACACAAAGAAAAAGATATAGCAATTTCACATCAAACGGATAAGCAGCACAGCCATTTTCCAAGATTCTATCCGTAATATATTCCATCTCTAATTCTCAGTTCTGATTGGTCAGAAGGTGATGATTCATTTTCTATAACAGCAGCTCTGGTTGTCATCCAAATTGGTGAAGTCGTAGTTTACTGTGCTTGTCCTAATATGTCACCGTTTCTATAGTAACATCTCATTGCATCATGGATGCTAAGTGCAGAACTGTTATAAATTTCACACTGCTCTGCTTACCAGGCCCAGTGATTAGGTGACCTTTGACCTCCATGTCATGTGTCTTGCTGCTTGACTGCGACTTCACCTATATGGAGACAGGAGATGCACTCAGGTTTTCTATTATCTGTATATTTTAAAATATGAGTCATCATATCACCATCAACAGGAAAAGACGATGGAGGATTTGCTGCTATGTGAAGGATCCTTCTCCCTCACCTTCCTGTCGTGCTCATGCGTGCTGCAGTGTGTCGGGCTCGTGGCCATACAGCACTTCTACAGACTGTCCTGATGGAGGAGCCACTGTGCTGCTCTGCAATGCTTTCTGAACTGGATGCCCTGCAACAAGCACAAACACACACGCACCCATCACAGCCAGGTAAGTGATGTAGCCATTGAGATCGAGCATAAGGGTCTGGGGTAAAAGAGTGACTTTGAAAGGAGATTGATGAGGGTACAAGGGGGGCTCCGCAAAGTCGCACATAAGTGTGATAGCTCAGTTGCAGTGGGTTATAACAGCCTAACGCTTCAGCGTTATCCTAAGGATACACCAAGCACATCGGGACCAGAAGAAGGGGCAAGATGATAGTTTTAAATATGTTCCTGTGTTGTTTTTGTTGTTTTTTATTAGGGTGAAAGGCGGCATGTTCATCTTCCCAGAATCCTTTTGTGAAAACATGATTTTCCGTTAGTGAGTTTAGTACATTTACATTCACAGAATTTGGCAGATGTCCTTATCCAGAGCAACTTACAGTACATTTGTCATTTTTATACATCTGAGCTGTCAAGAGGTAAGGGCCTTGCTCAAGGGCCCAACAGTGGCAGGTTGGTGGTACAGGGGCTTGAACCACTGACCTCCTGACCAGTAACCCAGAACCTTAACCACTGAGCTACAATCATTCAGGTGTCATACACACAAATTCATTTTCATTTCATTTTATTTTCTGCACCATTTCATCCTTTAATATGACTGAATCAGTTGGACTTGTTTGGTGAAAATTTTTTAAACACCAAAAACAGTTAAAAATTGTTGCTTTTAAGAAACTCTGCTGATGTGAAGCTTTCTGGAAGGAGATGTTCGATGTAAGAACTCAGTTTCAGCACTTCGACGTGTTTTCCACCATGGCCAGTTCTTGGAGGATTTGTTGGGTTTTTCCTGCACCGAAGAGGTGATGTTTTACTATCAGTTTGTGTGTTTGTTAGCAGGATTACGCAAAAATGTACTCTATGCGTAGAGCTTCATGACATTTCTACCAGAGGCGGGGCTTTGGAAAAGGAAGATTCCGGTAGACTGTGGAGGCGATTTGAATCATATTCTGAATGGAGGAATTTTTAAAGGGTTCTTTAACATTGTGAAATTGGATGATTTTTGACATTTTGGGAGATATGGAGGATTGCTGGGGTTGGCAGGGTTTGCACTCTCCAAGTGTACGTGTTTTTGATTGTTTCCATAATTGAGAAGAATTAGGATTAGCTGCATTTTTCTCATTCTATTGACTCAAAAGAAAGAGAGAGAGAGAGTGGAAGAGAGAGAGACACACACACATAGAGAAGAATCTATAGCTATAATCCTATAAATATATGACAGAAAATGGTAAACATTAGTATATTCATGTGGAATACTGGGAATAAAACACTAGAGAAAGTGCAGCTACTGAAAAAGAATTAAATCTGAAGTACAAATGTACAATCCAATGCAGTAAAATGTAATATTCTTAAAATATACATTTCCTGCTGTCAGTTGTTTTATTATTGCCATTTCTTGTTCGGAGACATTCAGCTGGTTAGCAGTTTCTTTTTATTTTGAGTGGCTTAAAATTAAATGAACACAAGTAATATGAAGCACCCAGAAAAATTCAAGGATTCACAACAGGAGAGAAAACAGAGTGAAATTCATCAATCCTCTGAGTGCATTCAGCTTCCCTCTCCACCCAAAGCTGAGTCCATGAGAACTACAGACAGGAAATTGAGCTCCGAGAGCAGGAAATGGCTCAGAAAGGAGGAAGCAAGTGAGGAAAGCAAAAAAAAAAAAGGAAAGAAAGAAAGGGGGGGGGTGCGGCCTCAAAACTAACCAACACAAACAATATAGAGAGTGAGTGCAAACAATCTAGTCACAACCACGACTACAAAGCCTCAGAGGAAAAAAAAAACAACCTTCCTATCCGAAAGGCCCCCAGAACCACGTCCTGTAAACATCTCCTTAACCACAGGCACCGCTGAACTCTTCGTTTTTAGCTTCAGAGACCAACGACATGCTTCTCCGGTTCTCATGGTGAACCGACACACAGCGGTTTTTCCCAAACAGTTATAATGTGTGGACTGCAGGAGAACACACCGCAAAAACATTCTGTTTCCAAAGTGCAAACGATGAGTGCGCTCAAAAAAATGTTGCATCCTGTCATGAAAAGACAAAAGGCAGAGAAGTGACCACTTGTTTTCTTTTCTTTCATTCTTTCCATCTTTTTTTTTTTGCTGATGTGGATTAGAGTAAGCTTATTCATAGTTGAGCTCAAATGCTGAGAAAATGAAAAGATATGCAATATATTGCGTTTGTTGCACAATGGAACAAATTGACAGCTACATTCACATGCTAACTATGCTAACGTGCTCCCTTCATATTTGAGTCTACTATTTACTTCCACCCTGACAATTTCTTGTGCAACTTTTTTAAAACCTATTCTTAATCATTAATAATACAGTTAGTAATGCAATTGTATTTTCTAGGTAAAAATTTAGCTGAAATGACTCCAAAGCATTCTGACACAGACCTAGCTAGCCTCTTAGCTAAAAGATAGAAAAGATGCCTATAAACAATAGATTAACCTCATGGGGGTTTTCCCAGCTGTAGCCAATTCCCACCCCTCAAATACTGCCTTCCCCATTGTACAACCAACAACAACAGGGAGGTGTGTAAGCATACACACAGCCTCCGTAACACGCGATGCTGCCACCTGCCTCTTTACATACTGCTGGGTGCACGTATTCGGGGGTGGCTTAACAGTCTCAGAGGGAAAGTGCTGTCCGCTCCTTTTTACTCACAGACGCCCATGTTTGGCTAATGATTGCTGTGAGTGACAGGGAAGTAGGCGTATGCCATCTCTCCCACCCGTGAAAGCTCGGCCAATTAACTCCTGTTCACGGATGGCTGAACCAGTGATCTCCAACTTGCACCTTGTCGATGTGCCACTCGGGCCAATTTCATCATTCCTTCACTGATACAGCTAGTTCAGATAATCATAGTTGCATGTGCTTGAGCTAAACGCACTCAAATAGCACATTTGGGGTGTAGCTTGATTATTGGTTATTTCCTACACAAAAGATTTTTTAAAGTATTTTAAAAGAATTCTAGTTAATAGATAGGTAGATAAACATTAATTAGAGACATATAGCAACCGGGGTAGATAATGGAGGTATGAAACCAGCTAGTTAGACACTTTGCACAGCCAGATGAAGCTGTTAGCCAGATGGCTGGATAAATCAAATCAAATAAAGCCTTCAGCAGGTCTAATCAAAACATATAGAAATAAAGAGTAACGTGTACGCTTTCTGACATGAGAGTACGCTAAATCATCTAAGCTACATCACGGCACATGACATTTTGTTTTTCTTAATAATCAGAGATTAAATCAAGAGTCAAGATATCTGAGATACAGATAAGAAGAGAAAACAAAGATTAGTGTTTGTCTTGCTAGGTCAGCTGAACTGTTATGCTCGACTGTGTCATGTATCTTAACTAGAAACGAACCGGAGGGTTCTGGTTTGTTAAGCCTGACGTCAATAGCCATTTCCAGGAATAAACAGTGCTTCTGGATTGCAAACTACCAGACTATTTCACTAAATTTTATTTTTTAGAGCACTTTAGTGACGTGGATTTTTCAGAAAAGCCTAAAGGCAAATCAAATGAGTTTTCCAGCACCTGTTAATGACTGACTTAAGGATACAGTGTGTAATATGTTGAAGGATTTATTAGCAGAAATTTAATAAATCATCATTAAATAAATTTTCATGAATCTGTAGTCATTTGAAAAATAAAAGATGTTAAGTTTTTGGAACTGTAGAATAAGCTATTTATCTATACACGGGAGCGTCTCCCCTCTCACTTGAACCGCCATGTTTTTACAGTCGCCCAGAACCATACAGGCTTCAGTTGGTTGCAGTTTTGAATTTTTTCACTAGATGCTCCTCCCTTTAAACTTGACATAGCTCTTCAGCTCACGTCACAGACACTATTATACACACTTAAAAAGCAGGTTTATGGTCACTGAGTCATGGTGTCATGGTCTGACTTAAGCTTGTAACCCATCACTGATAATCATGATCCTGTCTGACCAATCACTGATCGCTATTGCTTGGCCCACCCTCTTTCCTCTTTGCTTTTTTTGCTTTAGACTTTTTTCTGGATATATTCCAATTTAAATATTTTATAGATATGGTAATATTGCTTTGTGGTAATTGTATAGTTTTTTGGACCCTGGTCTGTTCAAACAATGAGAGACACAGCAGTGCAGGATGTCGAAAAGGTGAGGCTTGGCCCTGGAAATATGGCCTTTATGTTATGGCCTAACAAGCAGATTAGAACCGACAAAGAGTGAATACTAACAATCCAAATGCAGTTAGTTAAATTATGCCCTTGGAACAGAAATGAAGATATTCAACCAACCAATTTTAATCAAATCCAATTCAACTGTTAGCACCCAATCACTGTCACTTCCAGGGCTTGACCACACCTCAGTTGGGCTACTTTCAGGCTAGAAGCTTGGAGAACTTGGCCTGACAATTACCCATGACCCACTGAAGGCCAATTGATGTGCGAGATGGTGTGTAATGGTTGAAAACGGGGTTTAGACTATTTTAGTCTTTTTATTGTTCAGGCTGAAGGGTGAAAATGATTGAGCTGAAACTAATCTGTTTTAGCTGGACCTAGCTTTAATTGCCAAGTTAAAGCTCATTCACAGAATGCAAGAAAATATGTCTGTACAACTAGTCTGTGCAAGAAATAGCCTACTGCCTCAATTTTGTAATGCATTTTAGACCATAAATAGATAATGCTGTGGTTAGTATAAACTACCTTTTGTGTTATATGTGGGCTCTCCATGTAAACAGTTGTTTGAGTACATGTTTTGTTTGTGGTAAAGCAAACTAGTTTGCTAGGAAAACCTTCTTGTTAATGGTGGCAAATATATTTTTGTTTGCTATATTGTGCTGTGCGTCACTGGATTGCCGTCATTGCGTAGCATGTGATGGGCCATTGGTGTGACAGCAGAAATGCAAACAGGGTTTCAGCCCCAAACTGTGTGCCTCTGGTAGCCTTGAGATAACTCTGGCTTGATAGTCAGATAGTGGCTAAGCAGGTCTCCCTCACCACCTAAATTTAATTTACAGGTATGTGTTTGTAACTACAGAGAATTTTAAATGGACTATTTTGAAAAAAAAAGTAAGACTTCACTTGGCACACAGTCGCACAAAGATACTGGGTCAGAGCGGGACACTTGAAAGTGATCCACCTGATGAGCTCAACGCAAATAAACACGTGTTGGTAGAGCAAACACAGGATATGTGTCGACACCGTTTGCTTAGTGTAGGATTTCAAGGAATGGAGTCCCTGCTGTTGTCTATCTGAGAGAGGTGAAGACCATTTCAAACACATCTACAAAAAAACAAGGACAAAAAACATCAACAATACAGTATACACTGAAACCACAACACACAAGAGACAAAGTCAGATTTGGGAGAACATATGTGTGTCTATGTGTGCAAATGTCTCTATCTGTGTGAGCAAGACTGAGCAAATGTCGAGACAAATGGTCTGCGGTCCTCAGTAAGCTTGCCAGCATTCCGGCACCTCCACTTAGTCATGTTGGAGCCTGTGTTATTGTTCCAGGAACAGATGTTGGGCCTGTCCATCCTTCATCGTTTCTCTTTCTCTCCCTAACTTTTCCTTTTTTTCTCACAATTCCCTTCCATCCCTCTTTCTCCTTACCTCAGCACAATCCTATACAGCACTTCTTGTCCTCTCAGATTGTCACCTCCATTTCAAACCGAAACATAACTGCAACTTTTCCACTGCACAAGTCGGTGGCTGGCTGTTGGCTCTAGGGGGACGACTTTGCCCTCAAATCGCTCTTTCATGCAGAAATAATAATAAAAAAACAAAACAGAAGACCTGATGCACAAGCTCAGCAAATTTCTCCTCCCAGGACTGTCTGCGACCTCTCTGATCCCAACAGGCGCTGCCGGATACCCCCGCACTTTCACACACATACAAAGTTCCCTACCTCCTGGAAATTAGTCCGGCTCTAACGAGGACGTGTGGACACAGCTGTTTTGTGCACACGTCTTGCGTGTAACCGCACAACCCAACACTCCACGCTGATACAAGGCCGATACAAAGGCTAAAGAGGTCACAAAATCATTTCTGACTGTCACTGGAAGGACAACAGTCAAGCAAAAATGGATTATATCTGATTAGAAAATCAATGCAAGTATAGTTATGTGTCAGTTCTGTTGTAACCCTGACAAGGAGCTGAGTCATCAATGCCTTCTGAGTGATCGCTGTGGCCTTAAAATGATTTAAACGTCTGAAAAAACACAGATACAACACAGGGTTTGCTCAGAAGCCATCAAGACTATTGTTCTTTAACAACTGCTTTATCAGCTGATGCTTCATATTAATATATAATGTATGTGTTTTATGCTTATGTGTTCAATTCCTAAATCTCACATCATAAAAGAAAAAACAAAAGAAAACAAAAAACAGAAACTGTAATAGCTGTTTTGTATCCACTGTTTATAACATGCATGGTTACAGGAGCTAACTTGTCTTCCAGATGTTCCATAAGATTAAATGCAACTACTGTTTAAACGGATAAAAAGGATGATGTCATTAACCAAGGAGAAAATTGTAATCACTTATAAATTGCACCAGGACATTCGATTATGATAATAAATGAACAATTATTCACCAAAGGCAGGGTGGATATCGCTGAACAGGGGGGACGATATAGGGACTTTTCCATTCAACAACGTCCACTGAGCCTGAGGCGCATAATTGTTTTAGTATATACTACACAGAAACATAAGCTAGAAAAGCACACTAAATATATATTTTTTTAATCATGTGGGATGTGGGTGAGCTCCGAGAGCACATGTGAGCAGATGAAAGAGCTGTGAGATGGCATCTCTTCAACTCACTTTTGGAATTTCAGTATATACGACACGAAAGAATAAAGAAAAGTTACCTAAAATGAGTGTTTCATTGTTTTTATTTGTTTCAAATGTGTTTTTAAAGCATGATGAGCTCCGAGAGCACATGTGAGCAAGTGCACATACTGTGTAATACCATGCATACATGTAATACTTACATATTTTAACCAGGACAGCAACGGGTCACGTGAGCTCTGCGCTTAAAGCTGAGCTAAATGCTCTGTGGCTAATGGTATCTGCATAGCCTACGAATTTATAGTATATACTACACAGAAACACAAGAAAAATCCACTAGGAATAATATTTTTTAATCCCGAGATAGCAGACTAATCATACTGCGCTGTTCCTTTCATTCATCCATTCATTCATCTTCTTCCGTTTCTTCCGAGGGGCAGGTCACGGGGGCTGTTACTTCTAATAATCAACTGTTAGCAAAATAGCTGCTTGTTGTGTTGGGCGGTACCCTACCACGCTGTTGTTGATTTCTTTTTAACTTGTTTACTTTTGTAAACATCCATTATCTGTGCTGCTTATCCATCAGGCTCACAAAGGAAGCTGGATCCAATCCCAGTTGACTTTAGAGTACACCCTAGGCAAGTTGGCAATCTATCTTTAAAGACAAACACAGACTGATAACCATTCACATTCACACCTAGGGGCAATTTTGAGTATGGAGTTGACCTAATCTGCATGTCTTTGGAGTGTGAGGAAACCAGAGCTTCTGAAGGAAACCCAGGCTGTTTAGAGGACAACATACAAACTCCATACTGAACGTCCCAAGTCAGCTGCGAGGTTTGAACAAAGAACATTCTCGCTGTGAGGTAACTGTTGTACGCAACGCACAACGCAACACAACGCAACACAACGCAACACCACGTCACCTTTTGTGAACATCAACTCCATTAAAGTGCTGGAATATACGTACATCTACACAAATCACATAACTTGATCAAATTTCTATTATCAAATAGATATATGTATTTATGAAGCATGTTTTAATTTGGAATTGTTTTTATTGTTTTTTTGTGTTGCACAACTCGTAAATGAAATCCAAGTTCATGGTAACCTCTCTTTGGGAGATAAGCTGAAACTAAGCCAGGCTGCTTCAAGTAAATGACGAGGGCTGGAGGTGATAACCAGATGCCATTATGGTGCCCCGACGTGTACAATCTTCAGCATGAAGGTCAACGGATGTCAAGTGTGTGTGTGTGTGTGTGTGTATGAGAGACAGAGTGCCAGTATCCCACAGCTCTCTGGCACCTGTCCATTCTCCATTCCGATCATAAAGTGTCTTCTACTGAGTGTCAAAAATCTCTAAAATACAGAGTACTTGGTTTCTATAGAACACTAACAAGCTTGTAAAATGAAAAACACATTGGACACAAACTGGACTTAATTTAGGATTCCTGTATTAATTAAACAAAGTTCCATGTATAGCACTTCTAAATAAGTGATTGAGGATTTTTCTTTCTTTTTTTTTGAATACAAGCTGTGAACAGACTATGAGATGATTGATTCTCTAAAACCATGTAGTTGGAGTGAAACCCAACGCAGACACTAGATGTTTGTTATTTTTTACTCTGGCGATTGGACGAGAGTAAGTTATATATAATTACTTTTGATTATATGTCATTTTCCTCCACTGGTTTCACTTTCACAGACTTAGGGCATGGACAAACCTCTGAAAACAGCGCTGAGGTACTGTCATTTGATGTGGCATCATGAGGCTGAACAAACAGAGCGGGCATGAGGAATATAATTACAGGTGGAATACTGCAGTTCTCTTAACTTCCCACCCACTTCCAAAATCCTTCCTTACTGCACCACGGCAACAGTCCTCCAAAAGCCAAGACATCTTTTCTATCTTCACGAGAACTGTCGAAAAATGGCGTCCTGAATGACATTGTGCCTTTGTTTAAAGAACAAAAATAAGGCGAGCAACTGCAAGCAATGTTAGCTTCCATTTATTAAGAGTCAATTCAGCCTCTTTTTTTGTTTTTTGTTGGGGTTTTTGGGTTTTTGTGTAAAGTAATCCTTTAATAGCAGGTCTTACTGAAATATCCTTTAGACTTGCGGTGCGTTCAGGTGTTCCCTGCAGGCTAGGAGTGACTTTTGTCTAGCGAAATGAAATCAACAGAATGTCGACGGTGAAAAGAAAGCACTACACCTTCATAACCCCGTGAGGGTGGAGTTCAGGTCCTGGCCTTTATACGTCAGTCAGGCGGTGCCGTATCACTGCAAGACAATCTTTTCTTTTCAAGGCCTTCTAAGCTCCTGACACAATCGAGTCTGACAGTCACATTCTCAAAGGATTGATTGAAGCACAAGTCAAACAACCTGCAACGCACAGTCTGGCTACGACGGCGGATTTTCAAACGAGGCCAAATGGGGGTTTCTACGGGTCAGTTATGACACGGGTTGAGCCAAACTCAAAGCTACGCTAATGTGCATATGATGGGGTTTGAACATCACCCCCAGAGAGCACCTTCATGCTCTTTACTCTCCATTCCTATCTCTTTCTCCTTTGTTCTTTCACCCCCAAAAATCTGACCCTTCCCCCTCCCTCAGTGGGCCAGGTGGAAGCCACATTTCCTCTGACTGGCAGGAACAGCAGCTACAGCAGGGAGCAAGCCATGAGGCTGTAGACAGCAGATGGTTAGAGCACATGTATGCGCTCCGGTCCACCAATCGTCCACATTCACTCACATGATTGTTGCTTTTAGAAATAATCCTTTTTTTTAATCCGTTTTTAAAAGCTACACGTACTATAAGACCTTTAATAACAACTAAAGAAACAACAGCAGCATGAAGGCAAAAAAAAAACTGTTACACAACATTCTCATTCTTTACAGCATGCTAGTGTTTCAGGCTTTTGTTTACTTTTTCCGGCTGTGAGATTAGCTCTATCACACAGTACCTCCTTTTCCCAGAAACATCACCTTACTATTAACTGACTAGATACCTGCAAACACATAGAGATTTCTAAAGGCTGATAAAAAAGACCGTCCCCAAGAATACATGACTCAGATCACTACAGTATTAAAGTAGTAGTGTCCCTTAAATGAGGTTTTTAAGTTGTGAACTGAAAGAAAGGATTTTTACCGTAAGGAAACACATCAATGCTGGTGCTAATACTGACAAAATAATCATTACGTTGCTGAATATAGCGCCATCTATTGGTTGAAATCACCCTAAAGTTTGTAAGGCTGAGCCAAACGTTTGGTACTTCTCTACATCGTGAAATGTTAACGTTCTCTAATCAGAAATGGGTGTACCACCTCCCCTGTCCCCACCTTTGAGTCGACCACCTTGCAGCAATGCAACTCCACACAGAAGCAACTGAGACCAGGACTCAAACCCAGGACCTTTCTGCTGTGGCGTGGACGTGCTAACCACTGCACCACCGTGCCTCCCAACATGCTCGCTATTGCACTATAATATTCACACTCTAATATACATGCTGATCTAGACTCATTCACAGGAGTTCAGTTACCTCCGTCAAGCCAGGCAGCAGTACACTTCCTGTAAAGACAGCCTGCTTCCGCATCAAACCTACTATGCTAACCAAATTAGCTAGAACTTTATCAAAAGCTTCGAAGATCTAGCTAATGGGGTCCACTTCTTTTGTTGTCCATTTTCAGCTCACGCCCCTTGGGAGCTGAAGAAATGAGTCCGTC
This sequence comes from Porochilus rendahli, assembly GCA_039654305.1. Classification (NCBI taxonomy): domain Eukaryota; kingdom Metazoa; phylum Chordata; class Actinopteri; order Siluriformes; family Plotosidae; genus Porochilus; species Porochilus rendahli. Next base: position 3,581,272 of record JBCNYG010000015.1, on the reverse strand, counting down.
TGTCCATCCACCCATCTGTCCGTCACACTTTAGTTTCCGCACGTTTACTTGCCACGTGCTGATGCTGGTGCTTTCAAACTTGGTATGCTGGCTCACTACTATGAGTGCTAGGATGAGTTTGTGTATGAGTGACCTTGACCTACTTTTCAAGGTCAGAGAGGCAGAACTGTATATTAGGTTTCCGGATATTTACTTGCCGCGCGCTGAAGCTGGGGGTTTCAAACTTCTACACTGCCATATTATGATATGGTCCTTTCGATGGGAGTGTCTGGACCCCTGTGGTCTATTTTTATATTTAGCATGTAATGCTCAATAAGCCATTTGAGTGTATACTACAATTGCAATTTACAACTGCAATTGTCTTCTTCAGCATATGAGGAGAGACAGAATATCATCCTACCTCATTTTTTGTCAAATATGGACAACAGGTAATGGCACTGAGCCCTTGAATTACTCGTTTGCTGGTAGACTGTTGGTACCTTGCTTGCAGTCTAACTATACAGCTAATGGCTAACGATAGAGGAGCAGCTAATGAAAAGTTTACAGCTGCTATAAGGTATAAGAAGAATCAGTTAGACCAGAAATAAGTTGTTCCACAATATTAACTGTACTTACAAAAAGAAAAAAGTTCTGCCTTTTAAATAAATGTAAAATGTACTGTAATCGTTGGCAAATAATTGCGATACGAGAGGAATAAAAACTTCAGTATGAGATATTACAGGAAAATAATAAAGGTGGTAAGAGGAGATTAACTTTGCTTCATCTCATCACTGATTATTTCACTATAAACTGCAAGCCTGAAGGTTTTTCCTTTTTTCTCTTTCTCTCTTACTCTCTCTCTCTCTCTCTCTTTTTCACTTTACAAGGATCCCAAAAAGTAATACACGACAGAAAAAAAAATAAGCAAACTTGGAGTGGACTCTTGCTTTTTTGTGCAGCATATAAAACAAAGGTAAGACAGGAAATGTGGCTACTGGACAAACTGTGTCTTATTCAGGCGGCGCTGGCACAATGCTGACCAGCTGAACAGGAACAAGCATGTCGGGTTACGATACTGCTGCCAAATCCTCACCGTAACAGTCAAGATGTCCAACTATAAGCTATTAATAGCTTAACTGAAAAGAACACACAACGGTCCAGCGTACGGATAATCCCAAGAAATCCATCTATTACTGAGTGAGGTGTTATTCGAACAGTCTCCAGAGACAACCCTAAGCATCCCAGAATGCCATTCATCTAGTTCGGCTACTTCCACAGGTAATAAACACAGAATTTATCAACCTTATTGCTTTCCACGGTTTCAGCTCTACTTTTATAAACCTTAGGCTACATCTCTATAGTCTTGGATAAACACTGTCCTCCGTGTACAGATTCCTGGAATGTGTGACACTGACTCATCTAGATTCCCCCCCCCCTCCTTGTTTAGGACAAAAAACATGAAGAAAACCAACTAAGGAAACCTCATTCCATTTGGGAGAACCGCAGGAGGCAACACTGAGCACTGAGCTAGAAACGGTTCAGAAATAACACCACCCGCGGGATCCATGACAGATTCTTACAACAGTCAGAATTTTTCACGCAGTACGATATTATCACGATACCAAGATGCTGAATTTAATTCGTGTTGCGATTCTGTAATGATCCTGACTTCATGTTATAATTTTATAAACTTAAAACCTTTAACGTGCGACACGGCGGCTTGCGTGGGTTTTCTCCGGGTACTCCTGTTTCTTCCCACAGTAAAATAAAACATGCACAGTAATTGTCTGTTCCAAATTGACCCTAGGTGTGAGTGTAAATGTGAATGTGACCATAATGAGCATGTCTTTGGACTGTGGGAAGAAACCGGTTTACCCTGAATAATCCCATGCAAGCACAGGGAGAATGTGCAAACTCCACACAGAAACAGCCTTACTGAGCCTAGGACTCGAATCTAGGACCTTCCTGCCCTGAGGCGGACGTGTTAACCACTACACCAGCATCACCCCGAATTGGAAGCAGTGTGGCGAAAACATGAATCGCACAAAAGAATGGAGATGCATAACCGAATCGTTTTTATATTATCTCTAGTAAATAACACAAAAAACAGTGGATCTATCCTGGTTGATGGAAACTCAAGGAATAAAATTCTTCAATAAATATAATCGTAAATGATACCTAAGTTGAAGTTGAGTAACTCAGATAATCACAAGTCGGAATTTTGCCCGAGTTTTTGCCAGATGAAAATATAAGTCCCTGTGTAATACATTTCTATTAAATCCTTGTCGCACAAGATGGATGGATCAATGAGAATGGACTACACAGGCAACCTAATACACACTCATACTCTGACACACATGCCACAAACATCGCTACTTACGGCTGGATTAGCGGTAGTATCCCGCCAAAGCGACATGTAAGCCTACACACACTGTACGACAATCACTCCTAACACTTTAGGGCCAATCACTGATGAGAGGCAAAATGACGTCAGACTTGAAAATGTAAGTCGTATAAAATCCGATTTACGCATTAGACATATTTGGGCGACGTTTACCGTATAACAGAATCTCTGATACTTCCGAATGTGGCTCATCAAAAAACACATCTGTGCTGAAGATCATAATCACAAAATGTATTTTTTCACTTGGACACTTAAAAAGACAACATTCGCCTTATAGTAGCATGATAAACTGATTTCTAAGTTGAGTTGGATATATATAACCCTGATTCTACCTCTCCACCCAATCAAGCCTCTCTTGTTAAGCGTACAGACTGCACAATAGCCTCACTTTGTTCTCTTATCACTTCAATCTGCTTACGCATCTCAAATCCACAAAGCCAGGTGATGGTTAGGATGTATCGCCCGTAAGAAGGATAAACATCAGTACGTGCACATCTGGAAGGCACATGCTGCCACTGATTTGCCTCTTTTATCAGAAAAGTTAGAGTCTGAGCTCAAGAAAACACCGACTACTCCAACGTGTTCCAGTCCACCCCAAAACGCAGGTGTTAAAATCCAAAGCAATGTACGTCCTTTATCAGAATGGCTTCTTATACGGTCTATTAAATATGGATATAATGTGCTACGGGTAAACTCTTACTTATAGATCAATCCTTTGGTGGTTTAAGAAGTGTATACTTCCTGTTTAAAGGTATTGGCGTGCATATAACATCTATGGGAAGACGTCTCATTGACGACTGTTCGATGTCCCCGCTGGAGGATTTGCGAAATCTATATCATTGATTCTGTCTTCAAAGATCTCTCAGAGCAAAACAGGGGCTGCTTTAAATCAGAGCAGGGCGCCGGCCTCTTTTATAGCTCAACGATGAGGATTTTACGCCTCTCTTTTTTTTTTGGTCGCGCTTTGATCTCTCGGCAGTGCTCGGAACATTACAGCAATGAATCCTGGCTGGTTGAGCGAGGCGGGGGAAAGCCGTAAAAGAGAAAGTGCAACAACAGCATCATTAATGGGGAAACATCGGAAACAGGGGAACGTCGGGAATGGGTGTGAGAGGGCGACGTTGGGAGCCGATGCAAGCTACAGTACGGTGAGCTAGTGGTAGAAGCTTAAGTTAGGAAAGCATTAGGGGATTAAATGTATAAGGAGATGCACAGCAGGATTAGAACAGAGACAATGGGTTCATTTCAAAGAACACCCAGTGCTGAGCAGCTGGATTCATACAGATGCAAATCTGAAGTCAATTTGAATATTTAAAGCCAGAGGGAAGGACAACAGCCAGGAAGTATTGTGTCCAGACTCTGCCCACTGCTCCGCCAGCTTCACCTGATTCCTTCAAATCATCACGCTGCCGCCCAACAAACGGCCTGCTCTCCTTTCATAGCGGTGATGTTTCCAGTGTTTACACAAAGTACATCACAGAAACACACCTGCAGGTCTGCTCGTGACCCGAACTGAACTCACAAACATCAGCTGCATTTTGAGCACATACAGCAGATAAACCCGGGATCTGACCAAACCATAACACCCAGGGAAGGAATCCTTGCTGAACTTTATTGCAAGACAAATGAGTAGAAATGTTAAAGCTACGTTTGGATTCTTAAAGTATCTCAGGATTGGGATGTCATCATCTCATTCCGTTTCCGAACGGCTTAATACTACAGGGGTCTCAAGGTCAGACTCTGAGTGAAGGCGGGGTACGCCCAGAACAGTTCGCCAGACCACTGCAGCACACACACAACATTTCACACGCGTACTCACACCAAGGGGCGATTCGGGAAAGCCGATTAGCCTAATGTGCAAGCCTTTGGACTGTTTGAGGAAACCAGAGTACCTGGAGAGTACCTGGAGGACAGGACTCAAACCCAGGACCTTCTTTTTTCCATGTTTTAATTACATTTGAAGATTCTGATCCCGAATGAGAATGAAAAAAAAAACCACTGAAATGATACAAGGAGGAAACCTTGAGTGGAACCATTAACAGCTCATTGATAAGAGGGCGGTGATATTTGTGATAATTTTATTATAGTTCGAAAGACAAGATATTCTCGACAGATTGGGTATGATGTCAACGTCATGTTGTGTTTACAAAACTTTAGTCATCAAACCAGTACTCCTTGTCTATGAGCATGCATCTATTGCAAAGGTAAATAAACCCCCGTTACTAGTCAGTGTTATTACCCTGTTATAATTAGTCCTTATGTATGTAATCCTGGAAGGGAAATTTTAGTTCTGCACTAATTCCACCAAAGTGAGCACACACACACACACACACACACACACACACACTTCAAGCAGTTGGCAGCCACATTGAGCATTTGGGGGTTAGGTCTTTTGCTTTTTGTTTAATGTAGTCCTTTTATCCCATTTTACTTCTTTTTTGTTTCTTTTATCCTTCACTTATTTAAAGATATCTATAAAACACTTTGGGCTGCATGAAAGGTGCTATATGATTACAGTTATTACTGGGGGCAGCCATAGTAGCCTAATGATTACAGAAGCAGCTTTGTGACCGAAAAGGCGCTGGTTCGATTCCCAAACCAGTGAGAGAAATGTGTGGCAGTGGGGGAGTGAGCTGCACCTTCACATCTTCCACATTCATGGCTGAAGTGCCCTTAAGCAAGACACCTAACCCCCAACTGCTCTCTGGACACCGCCAATGTGTGTGGCTGCCCATTGCACTGTGTGTGTGTTCACTGTTTACGTGTGTGTGTGCTCACTTTGAATGAGTTAAATGCAGAGGCAATAACTTCCCTTTCAGGATTAATATAGTATAGCAATAAATAAATAAATACATTTATTATAATAATAATAATAATAATAATTACTATTATTATTATTATCTTTATTATTATTATTGTTATTATTATTATTATTATCTTAAACAGTTTGATTTCAGATACCGAGGAGTCAAATAAAGAGTTTGTTACAGAACGTCAGCTCCAAAACCAGCACTAAGAACCAGTTGTTCACTGAAAACAATGAGCTCATCGTCAGCACCCTTGCAGTAAATGACATCATCCTTAGAGCAGGAAGTAAACCTGACTGCCAGATAGCAGCATGATGACAAATGAACATGCAAACACCTACCTACATTAACCTGTTATTTAGGTGTCCGGTCATGGCTGGGCAGTTACACAACACCGTTCTTTACAAGGATGAAATGATTATTTATAACCATGTCACTGGCAAATGATTACTTCTGATTGGTCTAACTGTAGTAGAGAATTTGAAAGTAATATTGATGCACTTTCTAATGCAGATACGTTTTTGTTGCTTTGTTGGACGAGTCTCCATTGTTAATGCTTTGTTACTTACATCTGGGGATGATCAAAGTAAATTCACTTCACATCCACTACAGGAAGCAACCCCCACTGTTAACTATTTTCCTTCAACAGCGACTCGAAAATGAATGATATGAAAATTAAAATAGTTTAATATCTATTAAGCCGGTCACTGCAGCGAAATAAACCCAGACAGAGCAACTGCATCACTGTATGTATGCTCCATAATATCTTGGTTGAAGAATTTAATAGAAGGCTGGGGCTTGACCCTTCAAGGCCACTCAAGGTCAGAAGTAATTCTCTTCTTATGGGTTCCTATTGGTGCTTTATAGTAACGGCATGTCTACACACATTTAGAAGTTACAAGTGTCACTTTGTGAACTTACTTTAACTTACATTTTTGACCCTAACATTTTAAAATCAAATCATCTCTGGGACTCAGGTAGAGTAGTGGCCCCACCAAGTTAGATGAAAATCCTTGCATTAGTTTGGCCAGGATTTTGTTCACAGACAAACTGACGGATGGACAAACAAACTCAAACAACTGTTGAGACTGGCAAGACAAAGACATTTTTAACTTGCAAAAGAGTACAAGACAAGATTAGTGTTGGCACGCTGCCCAAAAAACAACCACCATTACCAGCACTGATGGAATATTTTCCTGTTCCATCCTTTTAGGAAACATATTAAGACACCTTAGCATTTGCATGACAAAAAATATAGATTTGAAAGCGTCCTGGACCACCTCAGTAAGCAGTTTGAGTTAGTATGTCTCCAGTGTTCTTATAGGTTGTTTATACTTGTATTTCGAGCTGCCCATTTGTAATCTACAAACAGTCTAAACAGATTTTATAACCAAGTGTATCAGGTTCATATAGTTCTGATGTGTCTGATTAGTTTTCCACGTACCACATGGACGCCAAGGTGCAACGGAGTTAAGTAGCTTGTTTCCTCCTATGCAGAAAATTTCCCTTCAGTTAAGAACAGTTAATTTATTCATGATGGTTGTGTCCAACCAGTGTGCAAATGACAAGTTTCAAACATCGACTTGGACAGCACAACACCGATCGATCTGTCTGCACAACAAGCAGATCAATAGGATATAAACTGCGACAACCTGATACCGCCCATCGAGATTACAAAACCAATGCTTAACATCTCAGCAGAGGCAGCATGGTTGGGCAAGAAACAGAGCCGTATCCCTGAATGCTCTTATACAAGTGATGCTACGAGGGTGAGCTGAAATGTTTACAGACTGGCCATGATGCAACGGTCAGATTTAACCAAATGTGACTTATTTTTTAACATAGCCCCTCTAATGCGCTCTACACATTTCTTCCGTTGGTGTTGCAGTACTTGGATCCCGTTGGTATAGAAGTTCTGAAGTTTCATTGCTGTGCCATTACTTCGTCTTAGGCACCCCATGAACTTTCCAGCCCACCCTCATACAGCTGTCACACTACTAATATGGAATTCCATTAAGTCGTTTAGCGATCTTAAGAGAATACATACTTGCTTAATACCAGACCATCAGGAATGCTAGCTATGTTTGCCACACCAGAGTTGATTATGATGAGAATGGCACCGATGTCCATTTGGGATCTATGATATATTTCATACAGCACACTGTAAATATCACGTTTGGTAGATTTAAAGGTCTAGTATATAGAATTCAGTTGATTGCAACCAACTGTATACCCCACCCTTAGTTACCCCTCCCTTTCCAAGCATGTTTTAGAGCATACGGTGGCCATCGGATTGCTGTAGAATACTTTCAAATATTTACACTGACCCTCCCTTGTCATTTTTGCTCTATACAATAAATACAATCCTCAATTTTTTTTGTATTGGGGCATTTTCTTCCAATGCCTCCTCTAGATTCAAGGTTCCACTTGCAAGAGTGCAAAACACAGAATATACCTTCTAGAGATACCCAAAACACAGAATATACCCTCTAGAGATGCCCAAAACACAGAATATACCTTCTAGAGATGCCCAAAACACAGAATATACCCTCTAGAGAGGCCCAAAACACAGAATATACCTTCTAGAGATACCCAAAACACAGAATATACCCTCTAGAGAGGCCCAAAATACAGAATATGCCCTTTCTGGGCTACTGTACTGGTGCAACATGGTGGCTCCGTGAAAGACAGCCGGCCCCCTATGTGGATATAAATGCTAATTCTAAGCCAATGCCAACACAGCAACTCATAGTTGCATGTAATGAAAACTAGCATGTAAATAAACCCCCGTTACTAGTCAGTGTTATTACCCTGTTATAATTAGTCTTTATGTATGTAATTCCGGAAGGGAAATTTTAGTTCTGCACTTATTCCACCAAAGTGAGCACACACACACACACACACACACACACACTTCAAGGAGTTGGCAGCCACATTGAGCATTTGGGGGTTAGGTCTTTTGCTTTTTGTTTAATGTAGTCCTTTTATCCCATTTTACTTCTTTTTTGTTTCTTTTATCCTTCACTTATTTAAAGCTATCTATAAAGCACTTTTTTTTTTGATTAAAGTTATTACTGGGGCAATGCCAACACAGCAACTCATAGTTGCATGTAATGAAAACTAGACTTGATAACATTTTAGCTGAATGTATAAACTGGTATATTGGCAGAAATGGTCTTTACACCCCGACAGCAATCAAGAACTTCAATCAAGATCCGAAAAGGATCGGAAAATATCTGTCACCTGAGGCCACTGTAATAGTGTAAAAGCATCGACCAATCACTGCCTCGTGGTCTGCTGGAAAATATCCAATCAAATGCTCCCAGGTCTCACTGCTTGTGTGTGAACCTACAGTGCATGAACTTATTGTCATGTTTGAATTGTGCTACAGCATTACATAATTAATGGCATCGAGGAGTAGCATCCGAAAGCATTTTAACATTCATCCATCCTTTTGCTGTACCACTTAATCCTACTAGGGTCGCAGGGATACTGGAGCCAACCATTCACACTCATTCACACCTAGGGGCAACCTGAAACAGCCAATTAGCCTAATGTGCATTTCTTTCGACTGTTAGAGGAAACCAGAGTACCCAGAGAAAACCCACACAAAAACATCCTTGTGAGTCTGGGGCTTGAACCAAGGACCTTCTTGGTGGAAGGCAAACACTGTACAGTCCACTTCATGTACTTCCATAGATAGCGAGTAGGGGGTAGAGAATGACTGAGTGATTTCGAACACAGCCATGCAGTCAGAGCTTGTCACTGCCGCTGTTTCTACTAGAGAAAAATTATTGCAACTTTTCTGAAAAAAAAAAAACAAAAACAGCACAGCCACGGTTACTTGTTACCGCTCGTACTGCTAAACCGGCAATGAACAGAAGAACAAACTCTGTAATGAAGCTGTTATGATGCATGTGTGTGTGTGTGTGTGTGTGTGTGTGTGTGTGTGTGTGTGTGTGTGTGTGTGTGTGTGTGTGTGTGTTTTT
>JBCNYG010000015.1:3555537-3571993 GCA_039654305.1 Porochilus rendahli | reverse complement strand
TGTGTGCGTGTGTGTGTGTGTGTGTGTGTGTGTGTGTGTGTGTGTGTGTGTGTGTGTGTGTGTGTGTGTGTGTGTGTTTTTCGGAGGGAGGCTTTAGGAAGGGCCTCCAATGGTAGTGGAGGGTTTAACTGGAGCCCTGAAGAGACGCTACTTTCAAATTAAACCAGCTTGCAAGATTACCATCCCTAGCTCCTTTTAAGGTTATCTAGCGTAGTGGTCTCCAACCCCGTTCCTGGAGATCTACTGTACCTTCCTACAGGTCTTATCTCCAAACAAATTTAAACACACACCTCGGTTAGCTAATCAGGAACTTCTTAAGTCAGTGATTAGATGGTCAAGAGGGTATGATGATTGTTGGACTCAAAGTCTTCAGAGAGGTGATCAGTGATCAGTAACAGGTTTGGTGACCACTGAACTCGAAGCAGCAGGAAACAGTGACATTCCTGATTTTATGACACCGCTATTCATAAAATTTGAAATCAGCGCCACTGTGTCAAGACTGAACTTAATCTCAACTCAGGAGAAGAAGCCAACAGAGGACGTCTGAAAGAGATTTGAAGTAAAAGGGTCACACGCACACAATGTTGATAATGCATTCATTAACCTGGTAACAAGATAAAATCTCATTAACTTTCTTTTAACAAAAGTCTGTTTGAGCTGCACTTGGCTACGTGCCACAAGTGGGGGGGGAAAAAAGGAGTCTGGTTTCTAGGTAGCCCTCCAAACACTTCAGTAATCTCCTTCCTACTAGGCAACGCTGCACTCCTGAAAGACCGGCCTGTCCGAGACCCACCAGAGTCTACACAAAGAGTCATCATTTTCCTTAACGGTGTCCTTAATGTTGTTTTCTTCTTCTTCCAAATGCTGTAAACAGAGTTAAAAGCACGTGTAATAAATATATTTGACCATATACTGAAAGGTCAGATCTTTCTGCACGTCATGAACAACAAAAACATGAATTTGTGGATTAAAGGAACTGTGTCATGATTTTACCCAAACTCAGTTGGTAAAAACTCATATAAATATGCAAAGAATGTCCAAAATATTGGTCAATATATATTAAACAGCTTCTCAACTTTCAAAAGAAAAGGAGTTCTAATTTCCTGAACCTAAAATGGGGCAGATGGGAATGGAGAGCAACATGAAATTTTTGAAATCTTGTTGGGCTGAACAGGTTTCAAAGAGGCGGCAACGGTGGTGTAGTGGTGAGCTTGTCAGCCTCACAGCAAGATGGTCCTGGGTTCCATTCCCGATTCACTGAGCTCGGTGAGGGCGATTCTATGTGGAGTTTGTATGTTCTCTCGGTGCTTGCATGGGTTTCCTCCAGGTGCCCCGGTTTCCTCCCACAGTCCAAAGACATGCACATTAGGCTAATTTGCAGTAACAAATTACCTGCGATGGTCTGGTAAGCTGTTGAACGTATACCCCGCCTTCACGCAGAGTCAGGCTCTCTGCAACCCTCATAGTATGAAGTGGTTCGGTGTGAGTGAGTTTTTATAGATCGAAATATCAATGCAAAGTCCCAGTAAATTGGTTGCTAGCCCAAATTAATTTCTATTAGCCTTCATAAACTGGAGCTGTATGGTGTACAACAGAATTTTTCCATGGCTACATACTGCCCTGCGATGGCCTGTCGAGCTGTCCAGCGTATACTCTGGTGTACTCTCTCAGTCTCACATGCTGATGTTACAAACCTCTGTTTCACCGTCTACACGCCAACACAGAGAAGGAAGTTTCTGAATATCTTCACCCGGGAAGGTGTTTTGCATTTTCACTGACCTAAAACACAGTTTGAGTGCAGACGAAAAGGCCAGAAAGGCATAGAAAAGTTACGTTGAAAAAAACAAAGACAACAACACTCAACAATAACGAGTGCTCTGTTTTTGACATACTTTAATACTGTTGTGACAGTTTATAGTATATTATAGAGGAAAACGGCATAGTGGTTAGCACATTCTCCTCATAGCAAGGTCATAGGTTTAAGTCCCAGGCTGGTTTGAGTCCCAGGCTGCGTTTCTGTGTGGGGTTTGTGTGTTCTCCTCATGCTTGCGTGGGGTTCCTCCGGTTATTCTGGTTTCCTCCAATAGTCCAAAGACATGCACATTAATCTAATTGTCTGGTCCGAAGTGCCTCTAGGTGTGAGTGTGAATGGATGTGTATGTGTGTTGGCGTTCAGGGTGCACTACTCCCGAGCCCCTTGTCGGCTGAGATAGGCTCCAGCCTCCACGCAACCCTAGCAGAACCAAGAGGATCGGCAAATAAGTAAGAGAGTAATGATTTATATATTCACACGATCGGTTGTAGAGAGGGTGTTTCTTTTTAATTCTGGTTCCGCTTCACGTTTGTTTAATAGAGATCCAAATAATAATCTATTCTTGAAATATACACTAATAAAATATCATTGTCTACAATATTTTTCTTTCTATTTCTATAAATCGGCTCTTTGTCTAATGTCTATTTGTAAAAGTGTTTCACAAATCAAATGTAATTAAACTGAATGAAATGATACAAAGCCAGTGATATTACTATAAATTTCTAGACTTTTCTTCCTCTATGGTCCTTTCAAAAGCAAATGAAACAGTTTATCAGGTTCAGATCCTCAGATAATCTCATGCTGATGATAATCTCCAATCCAAACACTCGGTTTTAGGAACACTAAGGGGAGGGGGGTGTTGGGATGTGTGTGTGTGTTTTTGAGTTAAGCCTCCCTTCAAAGCTGCTTTCAGAGGGGCAACGGGGAAGTTAGAGGGACAACACGTAAGCTACTGGGAAAAAGCCGAACACCAGTGACAAAAGCCCGCAAACCGAACGAACGAATAACCCTGACGATTGCTACAGTGCACAAGTAAACCATCCTAAAGGATACTGATTGAGCTTAGAGAGCAACAGGTTCTGGAATAACTTGTGCCACCACCAAAAGTGCAGCAAGTCACGCCCGCCGGGGTCAAACCATTAACACAGGCAGTTATGCCAGGGAAACCTGTCCTGGGTGCAAATTGTTCCTGGGCAAGTGTTCACGTAAAAGCAGCTCAATGGACACTATTCTGTACAGTCACCCACCAGTCACCCGAAGCCTGATGTGAATGGCTGTCTTAAGTTAGAACCAACGAAGTGTGTAACCAAAGATGGCTCTGGTTCTTACAGGCGTTCTGGCAATGTCCAAACTTCCAGTTTAAATCCCAGTGTGAGCACTGCGCAAAACTCACTGGGTGGCTTTAAATACAGTAGCGCCGATGATGAAACATAAACTGGATACGCTCCTGGGCAGGAAAAAGTATTTTTATTACCTCTCACGCTGACTCCGTAGATGTCTAAGCGAGTCTGTTTTGGGCCCAAGCCCAGATGTAAACAGAACACAGTAAGACTACTTGAAACACAGGTCTATTGTTAGAGGATCTTCATTATGTAATCTGACACATATATCGTACAGGCTGTTATAGAATCCGGACAAGATTTACATGTGATCATCAGAAAAGCACTGATACAGGCTTTGAAGTGTTAAGATCAGCTCCACCACCATGAGTAATTAATCCAGAAAAATCCAGAGAAGTAGATAATATAAATAAGGGTCCACTGAGCCGTCTTTTATAAGCTAGCCACAGCCAAACACCTGATAAACAGCACGGCGAGCGACACCCTTGTAAGGGTCTCCTGCCCCCTGGGCTGAAAACAGGGAGGACCGTTGTCCTAAAGGAGGAGGAGGAGGAGGAGGAGGACTTTGTGCAGATGTATCCGCAGCTTTCTGGCTTAAACAAACAGAACTTGATGTCATAAATGTCCTGTGCCTTCTATTATGATTTGTGAGCCAGATCTAGGGCAGATTCTAGCTGCGCTGAAGGCTGTTTAGTATCACTGTTGGTGATAAGAGGTGAAAAACTTGTCTTGGTTGTTTGGAGAACTTCCTGTGCAGGTTTCAACTTCAAGAAGAAAACATACAGTAGCTCCTACAGAAGTGTGTGCTGACACAAGATGTCTTAGAACCTGTGAATTCCTAACCGACTGGTATTAATTTGTAGCTGATTAAAGTTTGTTAATGGTTGTGCACTGTGAAATGACCCGTAACTCCTGACCGGTGAATGAGTGAGTCAGTCTCGGAAGATTAAAATGAATCATGAGTCACTTGGACTTTGTGGCACATATGTACACAGGATGCTCATTTATTGAATGAAAAGTTGTTCAAGTCTCATCCTAAAAATATTTTAAAGCACATCTCACCTCCACGCCATTATTGTAATTATTGTTGTTGTTATTATTATTATTGTCATTATTATTATTATTATTACTCAGGTAATAACCCTCACTATAATAAACATGCAGCTGTCACGTGCATCACTCTTTTCCCTCCCAGACCTCAAGACAGTTTGTTTGATACATGCATTTGATCAAATTCCCTTTCAGCTCACCTTAGCACTGCATCCACACTCGCAGGCTGTCTGTCATGATCCTTGGGTTAAAGAGTTCACAAGCGCTGCGCTTCAACAGGCATCAATTCCCTTTGAATCCCTTAGTCCGGGCAATGCAGAAGGAAAAACATCAAGAAACAACTCCTCGGTGCAGAAGCAGCACAGAAACTTTGTGAAAGGACCTAAGAGCAAAGTTTGATTGTATCCGAATATGATTATTTCACTATTATAGACAAACAGAGCGCCTGTGTACAACACACACGAGACATTTCGCTTCACTTCTGCGCTCAGGTCGAGGCAACCCAGTGGGCGAAACCAACTGAGAAGCGCAGAGGGGGGGTCAAGATAAGTATCACGAGGAACTACGTTTTTGCTATTTTCGCATATACAAACGTATTTATGTTTCATCTTATAAACAGTTTTAGTATTATAAAGCGCTATTATACTGATTTTTAATTGATATTTACGTTCGAGGTGTCCCGTAATGTCCGTCAGAGAGGGAGAGTTGGTCGCGACTGTTTTGGTAACGTACAGGACAATTTCTTTGCTGTCTGTTTTCAAAGTATTCGGTCTCATTTCTTATTAAGTTTACCACGAATATCAGTTTTTTATATATCTCCTTGAGTTGTTTGTTTTCCGTTTTGAACATTTAAATGTAATTAAATGTTAATATTATCCTGTGACGAGCGTGTTTTCCCCCCGGTTGAGTTAAAGGTATAACCGGGAGCGCGCGCGCGCTCGTGCACGTTCACCACACAGTATTTGTATTTGGGTTGATGTTAACGATGTCAAGTTGATATTAAACTCTGTTTTTGCCACAAATCCTACACAAAACAATATTTCCGACAAATGCACTTCCACACGGACCATTAAAACAGCAAAGCATTCACATAAACACCAGCTACAGGAAGTGAATTACGATTTAAAAGTATTTTTTCTTCTTTGTCCACTTCATGTTGCCACTTGTGGTTAGGATTGCCATTGCTAAAGAAAACTGAGAAGGTTATTCTCCTGCTCTGAATTACCCCATGGGATCAGGCACTGTAGGTTGATTTGCAAACCAATGGGCACAAGCACAGCTCCTAACAGGACACAGCTATTCTCATGTTAAATACTGGCATTTAAAATGTACTTACAGAACCATCCTCCTGCCTGGTCTGAGGACATACACAATACTTAAAGCATAAAAGGAATGGCCGCATGAAAAGGCTAACACCTTTCTAAAATCCACCACAAATTGGGGTTGGGCATGAGTTCATCTCATCAACTTTCATCATTCTTTCTTTCGCAGGTACGCATATCCTACTTGGGTCGCAGGGAGGCTGGAGCCTGTCTCAGTTTGCTCTGGGTGAAGGCAAGGTACAGACGTCTTGTGCATGTCTTTGGACTATAGAAGGAAACCAGAATACCCGGTGAGAAATCTACACAAGGACGGTTAGAAGATCCAAACTCACATAGAAATTTGAACCTAGGCCCTTCTTGCTGTGAAGCGGACGAGAGATCTCTAGTCCATCGTGCCGCCCTTGCTTACTGTTACTCACTCACTCATTGCTGAACAGCTTAATCTTACTAGGCTCATGGGGAGGCTGTAGCCTATCTCGGCCAACTCTGCAAGGGGGGCCCTCACCAGTTAACAGGTCACCAGTAAAATTGCAGGGCAAAATACACACACAACCATACACACTCACATGTAGGGGCAATTTGGAACAGCCAATTCGCCCAATGTGCATGCCTTCAGGCTGACACAAGTACGGATAGACCATGGAAAGTCCTTAGAGACACACCCTTGCTTAGCCCAGGACTGGAACCCAGGACCTTCTTGCTGTTAGGCAGAAGTGCTAACCACAACCTCACCGTGCTGCACTTGTTTCATTTCAAAATATTGAAGGCTGCTCCGTTTTGCTGCAAAAATAAGAAGCAAGTGCGACAGACAAAACCTCTGGAAGAGCTGAGCCACACCAAATACTGATTTTGTCTCATTTATTACTGTTTGCTGTTCTTTTCACTATTTCTGTTTTCACATAAAAACATTTAATTTAATTATTTTTGAAGGCATCTGCTCTGAAACTTTTGCACAGTACTGTACATGAGTAATGGTACTTACTATATTTAGCTTCCAAACCTAGTTAAACTAATTGGTATCATTTTTTAGTTACATGTGTAAATACTAGGCTTCCTACTGGGTCCACTGACAAATTAGCAAGACATACTAAATATACTAGCTACATTCACACCCTGGAGGCACCAGCGATCTCTGCTACTTCCTTCCCAGCTTTATTTTTCTCAGTAATGTCTTTATACATATTAATTAATCAGTCGTACATGGCTCATGAGTTGGTTATAAGTTTTATTTACATTTTTTTTGTGTTAAACAATAAATGTGATCCAAAGCTGTTAACGGAGAAAAACATGTAACAGGACATAGGCAATCAGAGGAATTGGTGACGAACAAACCATATGGATTTGTTGCTTTATCTTTACCTGTCATACCTGGTTTAAACTGGATTTTAAAATATCAAGAGGTTGTTTGCTCCTGTTGCTCAAATCATCAACAGCTCACAAAGTCAACATACATAATCATTCACACTTAATTCACATCTAGGGGCAGTCAAGAATATCAAACCTGCATATTGGAAAAAAGACAGTATATTTATTATTACTCAAACCCACAGCATTGACATGTGATGTATTGGTTCATATTGTGAGATTGCATGTTGCATCACTGGCGTGCTGTTATTCTGTGAGCGAGTTGCTTGTGTAGTTTATCATCTGGGATTTGCATCAGAGACGAGAACCACGGTTTATTTCAAGCGTGTGAAAATGAATAGGGGGAAGTTCAGCTGGGGAGCCAAACAGGTTACATCTCCTGCCCTTCCTGGAATTCTCCACAGCTTGGACAGAACATTCAAACATATGAGAAGAAACAGGACAGACTAAAGTCGGAGATAGAAACCGACAGAAAGAGGAGTTCCTGCTGTGTATGGACTCCATCATTCACCCATTAATCACAACATACAATAGCTATCAATCCTGACACCTCCCACCGCATGCCTCCTACCCCTGCCTCTGCTGGGCTTCAATTATACCTTTATTAACTCCAATGTAACACATTTTTAAATATGCCATTAAAGAGTGTGTTCTGTGTGCTGAAGTATGTACAAAGTTATTTAAAAAAGGAAAAAGAAAAAATAAGATTTTAGAATGCTAGGGGAAATCATTAAACTTGACATTAAAAAAATCATGGATGAACACAAAGCATAAATGCCAGAACAAAAAAGTAAGATAGTGTTAAAATAATTTGTGGCATAATGGAAAATAGCAGCATCTACCCAGCTGTGTTCTCAGAAACAGCAATTATATCCAAAAGCACACGTTATTACATTATTACATTATTATTAGATTTACATTTGATGAAATGTGTTGGAATATTATATTTGCTGGATTCTCCCTGTTTCTGTGTTGACAGTCACTGACTCACTGAACCACATAATCCAACTAGGATCCATGGGGGGGCTGAAGTCTATCTTAGCTGACACTGGGTGAAGATGGTGTACACCCTGAACAGTTTGCCAGACTAACACACACACATACACACAACCCCACCCTTGCCCACCCTCAGCTGAGATGGGCGACAGCCTCCCTGTAACCCTAATTAGGAATAAGCGGCTTAGAAAATGAATGAATGAATGAGTTTGCCTAATGTTCATGTTTTTGACTGTCCAAAGAAACCAGAATACCCTGAAGAAACCCATACAAGCACAGGGAGAACATGCAAACTCCATACAGAAAAGCACTCCATGACCCCGAGACTCAAAACCAGGACCTTCTTTCTGTAAGGTGGGCGTGCTCATCACTACACCACTGTGCTGCCCCAATTTGGGCACAACAAGCCATATTCAATATGTGATTACTATGCATTTTAAGAGTAGTGTCTCAATCCAGTACTCCAAAAATTGAATAAAAATAGATTTTTTTTACAAGAATCTCATTAATTAACCCAGGTCACTACCCTGGACTCCTTCACAGTGTATGTTTATTTTTACCTAAGAGTGCTACCAGCCCCCCTGCAGAACCTGTTTTTAGGACAAACATCCATTCACACACATCCACACCCTGAGGCAATTTGGAATAGCCAATTAGTCTAATGTGCATGCCTTTGGACTGTGGGAGGAAACATCCTTGCCTTCCACAGGCCTTGAACCCAGGAGCTTTTTGCCATGAGGCGAGGGTGCTAACTGCTCTGACACTGAGCTGCCCTTTAATAATATAATGGTAGCTGAAATGACTTTCAGATTTGTTATCATTGCTATAGATGTTATTTAGCTATAATATGTTCTGATATGGGGCAGCACGGTGGCATAGTGGTTATAAGTGGTGATCTGTCTCACAGCAAGAAACTCCAGGGTTCGATTCCCGGATTTGGGCATTTCTGTGTGTTTGTATGGGTTTCCTCCAGATACTCCGGTTTCCTTCGACAGTCCAAAGACATGCACGTTAGGCTAACTGGCTGTTCCAAATTGCCCCTAGGTGTGAGTGTGAATAGTTGTGTGTGCGAGCTGTTCAGGGTGTACCCTGCCTTCACGCACTGTTTACTGAGACAGGTTCCAGCCTCCAGGTGATCTTAGGAGGATTTAAGCAGTTTGGCATGAATGAACGAATCAATGAATGAACAATAGAAAGAATATAATAAGAAGAGGAAATATAATAATTAAAAAGCCAGAAATTTGTAGAAGATCATTCACAGTTAGAAACTACATCATGATAAAACACTAAACCGCTGGTCTAATGTCTCTGAATGGGACAACAGTGACACGCCCATTTATTAAATTCTGCTTGCATGTTTACCCCCCAAAAAAAACGTTTAAAAAAAAATAAAAAATAATTAATTAATTAAAAAAAAAAATTCAAAGAGGAAACCCAGCATTAATGTACAGATTGTTGCATCGCTCCACAGAAGGCATATCAGAAATGCAGCAAAAATTTGCATTTTTAATAAGGCAAAGGGTAAAAAAAAAAAATCAACGAGTTCTTCAGTGGGTCTAATTTTTTAAACTGCAGTTTTATTTCAGAAATTACTTGATTTGACCTCATGTTACTTTGTAACATTTACAACTAAAATCTTGTACATGTGAATTTACATCTTCTGGCACGTTTAATACAACTAAGAAAAGTGCTGCAAAGAAAGGAATGTAACATTATACAAAGTGTTGTGACAAAAAAAAATTAAGTGGAAGTTTCTTATTTTGCTGTAAAAGCATCCCCCAAATAATCATACGCAGTAAACTTCATGCATTCATTTTCCAAACCGCTTAATCCTACTAGAATTGTGGGGACACTGAAGCCTATCTTTGCCAACACTGCAAACGCCGGGTACACCTTACGCACAACTAATCACACTCACATTCACACCTAAAGGAAATTTGGAGCAACCATTTAGCCTAATGTGGACATTTTTGGACTCTGGGAGGAAACCAAAGGTACCGGGAGGAAACTCACGCATGCACGCGAAAAACATGCAAGCTCCACACTGAAACACTGTCGATGTGCATGGGGGCTCAAACCCAGGACCTTCCTACAGGGAGGCAGACGTGCTAACCAATACACCACCATGCCCTCCCTACTCAGTAAGGCTTTTTGACCACAGAAACGTACCAACAGGATAATTTATTAAAGTACAGCTTACTCTACTTTTTTAATCAGATCGTAATTGTAATAATAGTTTGTTTATAATATGCATAATGACTTATATGAGGAAATCAGTTTATATTAGCACTCTAGTATTCATTCAGACAGAAATTGACCTGACATTTAGAAAAAGGGTGAAATGAGGTGATTTGAAGAGCCAAATGGAGACGTTTGTGTTATTTCCCATCTGTTTAACAAATCGTCACATAAACCTCTGCCTCTGCTTTCTCACAGGTGTTTAACATTAGCCAAGACCACAAATGCTAGTCAAAAGGACCGACCCTACCCCCTTACCCAAAACATTTGACCTCCAAACCTACAAAATGGGGGTGGATTGCTATTATACCCCCTTCAGTAGGCTGCTATCAGAGGCACCTCACGAACCTTCATGCAGCATTTTCATATTAACTCCACATGTGAGAGTTCCACGTTAGCTACTTACAACCTTTCATCAAAAAGCTGCAAGCTAAGTGAAATGTTTGCTGTTCGGGAATGCATTGGCAGGACATGAAAGAAGCTCTGTTCTGTTTCAGGACATATCTGTATTCCAGGTGCAAAAAATAAATAAATAAATAAATAAATAAAAATGTAATACCCCAAACTACAATTACATATAATAGACTAATTATATCAATAACATTATACAGCATGTTAGAAAGTCACAGCGTTCTCACTGTCTCACAATGGGACCATATCTTTGCATCACATGACATTTTTGGGGAAAAAGACAATACCCCCTTGACAGCCAACAGCACAAAAAAGAAGATGAACAAATCTCTTGGACGTAGCAGGTTGGAGAGCTCTGGCAACCAGCTGATTCTGTCATGTTTAAACGCCGAACCTTTCATTTGCTGCCAGTTGGCTGGGAATTTTCTCTCTAATCCGTTTGCTAAAAACATTTAGAGAACGAACCCCCCACCCCGCTCTCTCTCCCTCTCTGTCTCCACACTCAGCACTAATCCACAACAGCGTGTTTAGACTCGCACGAGAGAACACAGGACTCACATATGTGGCCACGATGTACTGATGGACACTTAGTGCCCTTCGCTTATTGTACTGAATATTTAATGCAATATTGCCATCTGGTCTTGCAGGAAGAAGACATGCTTGTTTAATGACCGTTTAGCAGTGTAAGAATTTATTAATGCTCCATAGAAATAAATATTAATGTGTGGGACACAACAGCTGAGATGCGAAGCTCGCTACTTAGCCATGCACACACTTTGCCGTTTCAGTTCATTCATATGCACAGAAGAAATAAGACTTTATAATGAGTCATATATTTTTTTATATATATATTTATATATATATTGTTGTGACTAGTCATGGCGCACAAAATGCATAACGAAATGTTTCCTCTGAAAAAAACATTAGCGGTGTATGTTATTGTGTGATTCTGAGCTTATGTTACTGTCATCATGTAGTTTCACATTTCACTGTATCTGGTGTTCCCTGGTTTCCTCCCATCTCCCAAAAACATTGCAGTAGCAGTAGCTTCCAGCACTCAAGCAAAATATCTCCCATCTCATCTCATTTTCTTAGCCAACGTATGTTTTATTAGGGTTGCAGGGGAGCCCATCACAGCTGATTCTGGGTAAGGGAAGAGTCCACCCAGTAACAGCTCACCAGTCTATTCTGGTGGAGGCGGTCTGTCACAAATATGGGTCGGAGAAAATTTGCCAATGAAGTCACAATGGCCAGTTGAAAAAAACTCAACAGTGTTGGATTGATTTGGTGCTGAAACTATGACAAATTTCAACAACAAGTTAGGTGTTATAATAATGGTAGTCACATCCTACTGGTTCTTCAAGTATTTACAGGATAATGCCTGTAATAGTTCAATAGTTTTGGCTATGTTAAACCAAGGAGGGCATCTGGAAAGAGACAGCAGAATACTATGACTGCATTTCTACAGATGACTATTGTGCCATGATGCCCCCGGAATCAATTTCTAGGGTACTCTGGTTTCCTCCCACAGTCCAAAGACATGCATTCCGAATTGAATCATTGAGTGAGTAAATAATTGTGCTTTTCCATCCACTTCATTAGATTCATAGTTTAGATAGGTGTATGTATTAACCTCAAGCGTGGTGTAAGTTGAAAGGGGGTAAATACTTATGCGACGCTATACTTGGATGCCACTTAGCATTGGACCTATTGAGAAAATGCTAACGGTCATGGATTTGACGCTGGACCACCCTCTTCAGTGGAAAATAAATACTCATGGCGTCCTTCACATCTAAACCTGTTTCACAAATCTTTGGTCAATAGCGGGAAAGTTGAACCAGTTCAGTTCATACATTAAAAAAAACTACTGTCCATGTCTGGAAATTTTTTTCCGTAAACCGGTGTTTGAAATAAATGAAACTACAGCTAAATTTTTTTTCCTGCTCTTCAGCCATGGGTGTTTGTGTCTGCTATGATTACTATTACATTACGGGTTATAAACTTAGGTTTGGTCTGTGAGAGTGAGTCGACTGTTGAATAGGCTGGGTCAGCAGGGTTGCAATGTTGCAGTGAATTTCCTCCCAGAACATCTTCATTCTACATACAGGATGACAGACAAGCCCGCGGTTATGTTTCCTCCACTTCCTACTGCTGTAATGAGCATGTACTCAAGCTGCTCTCAGTCCGTGGAACAAAGTGCACTCGGAATGCACAAGTGCAATGACCAGAGAATGGCAAACGACTAAAATACTGCCCACTGTACCACAGTGTGCACTCCACCCAGAGTTACTTCACTCGGTGGAAATGTAGTTCAACCACAATACACCCAAAAATGACAAACGGTTAGATTCGGTATTAATAATCAGTATGATATAACAATAACTGGTCCTACTGGATTTTATTCATTGTTATCCATATTAAGTGGTGTGTCACTGTAGTGAATTCACTGTCCATCTCACACTTGGTGATATATCAGGTGATATAGACCAGGGGTAGGCAATCTTATCCACAAAAGGGTCAGTGTGGCTGCAGGTTTTCACTGCGACTAAACAAGGACAATATCTGATACAACCAATCACTGGTTCGAGGACTGAAAGTAGCAGATAGATAACAGATGAAATAAAACACAAATAAGACATGACGTTACACAGGGTGGTGAGATAGTGAGACGCCAGACATAAAGTGGATTTACCATTATCACCACAATGTATTATTTTCAAAATAACCGGTCCTCTTGAAGTTTTTAATTACTCTTATACCACATCGATCTGTCAATGGTGAAGTCTTTTAATATATTTAACAATGACAATGCTACCTTAATTACAATATAACCATATAGAGCAGTGTTGGACATCCTTAGAGCATAACTTGTGCGTATGTAATATGTATAAGTGATATCAAGCTTACTCTAACATAAATGACCACACAAAGCATAAAATTGCTAATAAAATTTTTAATTGTTAATAAAAATAACAGCCAATCAAAAAGGCAACATGTCTCTGAGCATGTCTTG
The DNA here is from genome assembly GCA_039654305.1 of Porochilus rendahli. Classification (NCBI taxonomy): domain Eukaryota; kingdom Metazoa; phylum Chordata; class Actinopteri; order Siluriformes; family Plotosidae; genus Porochilus; species Porochilus rendahli. The sequence goes on along the minus strand of JBCNYG010000015.1, from coordinate 3,558,445 downwards.
TGACATAGCACTCGCACATACTTCAAAATTGTGCAAGGACCGATATTGCCAGAAGGAACTGCTGATGCTATAAGTGATCGTTTAAAAAAGCTAGTAACACAAATTCACCACAGATACATGCAGCTTGTCATGTTATCCAGAAACAATGTGTGAAATTCAAAGTTCTCTGTCATGAAGTTGAAAAACTTCCAAGTTAAAGCTTTACTTCTGATTTTTAAAAAGTACTGACACTAGAGACTTCTTCCATAAATGCAAAATAAACATCCCGTCAAAGAAAACATCAAATAACAGTTAGGACTTCAATAAAATCAGTTTTTGTGGAGCGTCTGCTATACAGGTCTCTCTCTTGGTACACAGTTACTATAGAAACAATACCATATTTGAGCGAACAAGTACATTACTAGGTCTAAACCTGTGCTGCTGCCCAAGCTGCTCTTACAGAATATTTAGCTATAACTTCAGACCATCCAATCAGAAGAGAGAATTAATCAGTGCGGTGGTATAAACAAATTTTTATGTAGTACTGCGCACATTCATGCTGTCAGACGATCCCGTTTTCTCATTGGGCATTCATAGACTTTTCCTCATGTGAGGATTGTGTCCCACTTCTCATTCTGGTCCAGTATGCAGACTCCACACCAGGAGCTCTCAGTCAAACGCTGCATAGCTCGGTTGCACAATTAAAGACATCATTACCATCAGCTACTTTCAGTATAAGTGCATACATTCAATTGTATAATTTTTTTTCCTCCCAAATTTCTTCCCTTAAGTTCTGGTGAATACTCGTAGAGCTTCTTTACAGAAACAAAGTCCTGATGGGATTATACACTATGGCTTTCTTTTCTCTTTTAAAGGCGAGGCAGCTCCATCAGGACTCGCGAGCTGCACTTCAAACAGAATGCGTGATCTCCATGCACTGCTTTGATATGGAAAGGGGAGGAGCTTGTGTTGCCTAGCAACAGCTTTCGCATGATTTCCATGCTTGGAAGCAATGCTAAGTTCTTCATCTCATCGCCTGACTGAAAACATGACAGGACATCTACATCCCAAAGTTGTCTGTTAACCGCAACAAACCGGTTTGTAGTTGGGATCCAGCTGACAAACAATTAAAACGGAATCTCGAGTGTTGCTAAGATGAGTCCTCAGAAGATATTACCAATTCTGATTCAACTTAACCAGAGAACAGGTCTTTGATGAAGAGAGGCAAAGCTCTTTTTTGTTCAAGACTCTGTGTGTGTGTGTGTGTGCGTGTGTGTGTGCGTGTGTGCGTGTGTAATTCTTACAAATTGAGGACCAGACTGTTTTTAACCAGCAGAGCAGGGACTCTTTTGTAAGTGAGGACATTTTGGTTGGTCCTCACCTCTGCTTAAGATTTGGTATTAGGGTTAAGGTAGATTTAGGGTCAGGGTAAAGAAAGTGATGTAATGGTTAGGGTGTATGGCTCATGTTCCACCATGCTAACAATCATGTTCACGGTCTTAACCACAAGTGAGTCTCTGTCCACCCAGCAGTATAAATGGGTATCAGTAAAAAAATAATGGGAAGGTAACGATGCGATGGACCAGTGTACCATCCAGGAAGGTTTGAACACTTGGTCGCTTCATGCTACAGAGCCTGGGATGCATTCTTGCCTGATGACCCAGTAGGCTTGAATGTAAAAAGTGTAGTAGACTTTACCTTCTTACCTCAGGTAAACACTGGATTTAGGCATAAAAATATGATTGCCACGGTTATGGTAAGGTGTTAGGAAATGCATGATGTCAGTAAATGTCCCCACAAAAATAGAAGTACAAGATGTGTGTGTGCTTGCTACATATTGAGGACTACAATACATATTTCACCAAGAGTGTGAGCGTTTTTGGAAAGTGGTCCTCGCTTCTTCTAAAGGCTGTCTGAGAGTTAGACTTGGTTTTAAGGTTCATGTTGGAATTAGGTTTAGGTTAGGGTTAGCTTGTGGTGCAATATTAAGACCTGATTGTTAAGGTTACGGTAAACGACTAAGGAATGCATTATGTCAGCAAATGTCCCCACAAAGACAGAAGTATACGATATTGTGTGTGTGTGTGTGTGTGTGTTTCGGGAAAGTGCCTGCACAGCTGCAGCAGATGAAGGGAGTGAAGGGAGAGGAGAGGGGCTCTGAGAGATAGCCTCTGAAAAATAACCCAAACACTTGGCTGCACTTTCAACTTGTCAAGACCTGCGTTTCTCACCGTGTTCTCACTGAAAAAGCTCAGCTGAGACCCGACGGCACAAAACAAGTCTCAGATTAACACTAGAAATTATATAGTTTATACCAAAGCAAAGCATGATATAAGGACTGCTTTCTGAAATGCAATTTCTGATGTCTGAAGTTTTCAGCTGCAGTGTCGCAAAGGGATAAATTTACAGCTTGAGATTGACGGCATTATTTAACTTTTCACACTATTTCACACCAGTGCGCCCTACGCTCATTAAAGGTGCTAGAACTATTGAATAAAGTATCCAGTGATACATTAACACTTACAGTGCTGAAGTGTTCCCATGACAATTCCTATTAACGTAAACATGCGTTTTGCTTTCTGATTGCTTTTAGATTCCCCGGGGTTGCTGTTGTTGTTGATGATGTTGTTTTCTACGCTTGTTCCTACCCCAGTGATTGTCTTTACATGCACACTAACAATCAGGTCATGGTCTGATTAGCTGATCATTATCAGCCATTTCAACTAATGAAGTAAACATACATGCTGCGATATTTTCAGTCAGATAACAGATATCAAGGGATCCAGAAAAGACATCTGGAGGTTCTTTGGTAAGTATGAATCTTTTGGTTTTTGACACTTCAGCTGTACTTGTGCACAAACAACCAGACAGAGAGAGAGAGAGAGAGAGAGAGAGAGAGATAGAGAGAGAGAGAGAGAGAGAGAAAGAG
>JBCNYG010000015.1:3499204-3509548 GCA_039654305.1 Porochilus rendahli | reverse complement strand
GGTTTCCTCCCACAGTCCAAAAACATGCACAGTAGGCTAATCGGCTGTTCCAGATCACCCCTAGGTGTGAGTGTGAGCGTGAATGGTTGTGTGACTGATGGCCCTGCGATGGCCTGGCGAGCTGTCCAGGGTGTACCCTACCCTCGCCCAGAGTAGGCTGAGATTGGCGCCAGCCTCCCCGCGACCCTAATTAGGAATAAACGGTTCAGAAAATGAATGAATGAATGAATGTTACAACAGCATAAAAAGTTTTTAAGAAATGAAACCAGGAGGGTATTAAACATTACAATGACCATCATACACAATAGCAGACCCTTAGGTTCTAATTCATTCATTCATTACTTCATTTTCTGAAAGTATTACCACAATTTATTACTAGAACCTACAACTTTATCCTAGTAGAGTGGCAGGGAGGCTGGAGCCTATCTCAGCCAAGTCGGGCAAAGGCGGGGTACACCCTGAACAGCTCATTAAACCATCAAAGGGTGCATACACACAAACCAACTGTCTATACACTGTGGGAGGAAACCGGAGTACCCAGAGGAAAATGCACACAAGCATGGGGAGAATATGCAAATTCAACACAGAATCACAGCCGGGACTCAAACCCAGGACCTTCTTGCTGTGAAGATGATGTGATAACCACTGTGTTGCCCTATTAAGAACCACAAGCCAAAAATAAATATATAATTTATAATAATATAGGAATAATAATCCCCAGTGCAGCTAACTGGGTTTACAAATGCTGCTCTGTGGTGAGAGGAATGTTAAAGAACCATTGCTGATTTTCTTCAAGAGGAGGCTGCATAGCCGTCAGCGTTTTTCTGCCCTGAAATGGTCTGGCGAGCTGTATAGCCTCCCCACGGCCCGAGTTGATAAAGCGCTACAGAAAATGAATGAATGAATATTAATAATAATAATAATAATAATAATAATAATAATATGCAGTTAATACAACAGTTCAAAACCATTCCTGTCATTATTATTCATTCATTCATTCATTTTCTAAGCCGCTTAATCCTAATTAGGGTCACAGGAAGGCTGGCGCCCATCTCAGCTGTCTCTGGGTGAGGGTAGAGTACACCCTGGACAGGCTGTCGCAGGGCCAACACACACACACCAACTGTGCACATTCACACTCACACCTAGAGGTAATTTGGAACTGGAAATTAGCGCACTGTGCATGTTTTTGGGCTGTGGGAGGAAACCGGTGTACCCTGAGGCAAGCACAGGGAGAATGTAGAAACTCTACACGAACGCCTGAGCCCAGGTATTAAACCCAGGACCTTCTTGCAGTCAGGTGAATGTGCTAACCACTGCACCACTATGCTGCCTGTCATTATAATTATTATAATAATTATTATTATTGTTGTTGTTGTTATGCAGCTAAGTGTAATCACAGCTAATGAGAGTCTTGTTGAGTCTCTTGGAGACACATATCTGCACACTTCGTTGACTGTTCCTTACCTCAGGTGACACATCCAGAGTCCCTGGTTCACTCTGGCGCTCTGGCTCTTGGCCGGGGATAGCTGTGGGAGGAGCTGTGGGAGGAGCTGAAAGGATGTGCGGGATAGTCGTATCAACCTGGACCAGCTCCAGTCCATGACTCCTCAGAAAATCACTGAGGTGTAGGGACGGACCATTGCTGGTCAGGACCTCCGAATGCTGCAGGGAGGCAGCTTTGCCCGACACATGGTCTAGCATTAGGGGTGCATGTGAGCCTGGCATGGCGCCCAGCTGCAGTGGAACACCATTAGGCAGGATGGAGCTCAACAGCTGAGAACCATCAGGTAGACCAGGTACAGTGTACACAAGCTCCTATAAACACACAAACAAATTCTGTGAAGTACATCATGTATCATTAGTATTTCTCATCAGTGGCTGAGTTTACAGCTCTAATTCGACCTTTAGTGAAATAATACAGGCTAGTACGCTTTTTGAAACGTTCTACTCAGTGGACACTTGGAATTCTGTGATATATTTCTACGGCATGCATATTGGTCAAAACAGTCAGACATCAACTTGCCTTTCTGCCTTCCGCATCTACAGATATGAGTGTGCACCCGGTCCTAGTAAGTTTTGACCTTTGGCCTGAGCTATGTATTGCTCATGTTATTGTTACTAGACATTTGAGAGCTTATGGAAATTGTACCAAAGCAAAGTAATGTTACGATAATCATTACATTTACATAAACTTTCCAATAGGTCTAAGGCCAAGATCTCATTAGATCATTACAAGTTCAACTTTGTCTTCAAGTTAGATAGAACATGAGTGTGTCCGAGTCCCCATAACACGTGAAAGGTCAGTGAAGGCGTGTGTTCACTCCACCAGTCATGTTGTTTCTGTGTAGTATATACATTTTAGGTGTGTGACATTGAATTCAGAGAAGTGAAATGAAGGCAGTACAATTACAAAGGCAGTATATGTAAAGAATTCTGTCAGTCAGGTCTCATTTTGTTCTTTAATAACATTTTTAAAACTAAGGAAGAACAAAAAAAATGTACAGATGAAAAGTGACACAGGGATGGGCAGCACCAAAACGTATACTGCAACCAGCCAGCAGGAGCACGAACCATGTGATAGATTCAAAGTTGAGACTAGATCCGCTCTCTATCTTATACATACAGTCTACAGTACCAAGCATCAGAATGGTCTCATAAAAGGGGACTTACTGAGCCGTGAGGAAGCTCACTGTAGTCCACTTCTACTGGTTCAGGTCCACTCCTCCTGAGTATATCGAGATCAATGCCATTCTAAATCAGAAACACAAAGACAGAACAGTTTACATGTAAACATGGAGATCCGTTGAATTAGGACTACGTTATTATATAATAATATTCAACTCATCATTATTTTTCTCTTTACATAATTTTTAAATCCTTTTTTAAATAATTTTTTGCTTTTTATTAGCAATACATATTCGTAAAATATTATATTGTGTTAGCATGTTCTTTGTGTACATTAACCTGGATAATTTCAGCAAGGCTAAAATATTACATTATAATATTATATTTGTACCAAATCAGCCACACCCAAACATCAATAAAACACAATTATTATAGAGTATAGACAGACTTTGGTGTACCTGGCACTACTCCACAGTGCAACATGTTAACAATAGTCATTTTTACTATTATTAACAATCATGTAGGAAACTGGAATTTTACATGTGCACTGAGTTTCCATTCAGTGAGAATCACTGCATCTGGTGAATCACGGGCCAGGTTTTCTGCACCAAGAAAGTGCTCATGCAAAACTCATTTCAAGTTCACGTACCCCAACAGAGTTAGAGCTTCAGATGTGTTTTAGCCATCATTCAAAGTGCGACAGAAAGTGTGAAGTGTCGCATAATGGTGATATATGCAGAGATTTGCCAGCTGTGAATTGGGAAGCTGGCTGAGCCTGATAGCACGCTGCCATCTATTGGACAAATGGTGAACTTCACCCCGAACAAGCTGAATATTATGTTTAAACAAATTACAAAAAAGATACAAATTTAAGTGAGCCAGAGGTCTATAATTTTTAAAACGATATGATATTCGCATACTTCTTTTACGACAGGCCATTTCGGGCAGCCCTGATCTACCTACGAAACCGCACTGCAAGTGAATCCAAATGGCTCAGTAAAATTATAGCACTAATTGCTGAGCTCTGCTATAAATTCATCAGCAGGTGTGTCTAACCTGGATGTAGTTGTTTGAGTAGAGCTCCTCAGACTCGTAAAAACCACTGCTGCCATCATCACACACAACAAATGGTTCCTGTCAGAACAGAAGCAAGCATCAGCATGACCAGGACGTCATCTCAGCCAGTGGATCCAAACTGTGTGGAGTGAACTTGTTTATTTTTATATACAATTTGCAGGACTTTTGGCAGTACACTTTAATTCTACAAGGCATGTAATGCAGTCAGTGAAACAAGTGCAGTTTTGGATGCTTTCCTCACTGAGAACCAGAACCAAACATGGTACAGGGATTGTCAGACTAGCCGCTTTCCCACGATCACACCAAGGCTGAGCGGGATAGAGCGAGCCAAGGCTATAACCGTTTCTACTGTTACTACCAGGGCTTCATCACACCACTTTAGGGCTACTCCGAGGCTAAAATCCAGGAGGATTCCCCCCAAGGAGTACCCATGGGCCAGATAAGGCCAACCCAGTGCTAAGGAGGCATGTCATGATGGAAGGTAGGGTTCAGACCATTTCAGTCAAGGGGTTATTTGTTTTTTAAAAATTCATTTATTGTTCAAGCTCAATAAAATTATTTATCTGAACGTTTCACAAATGCTAAACCGTTTTAGCCGGAACCAGCTTTAGCTGCTATGTTAAAGCGCATTCACAAAATGTCAGAAAAAAAGAGCGAAAACATGTGGGTAAAAAAAAAAATCTGTAGAACATATTTGCAAGAAATAGCCTATCACCTCCGTTTCAGGTAGAATGCAGATTTTAAACCACAACTCCATAATTACATGGTTAGCATAGAGTAGCTATATGTGGGCTCTCCATGTAAGCAGTTACATAAGTACTTGTTTATATAGTTTTAGTTAAACAACATACTTTATCTGATCTCTGTCTCTGAATAGCATGGTATGGGTGTGGAGACGGCTGGCCTATAGTACGGTAATAGAAACTCAAACAGGAACCGGCTACAGGCTTAAAGCTCCAGGCTACGAGCCTCGGGTAGTACTGAATTAGCCGTGGCTCTCCCCAGCATGATAGTGGAACAGCGGCTACTGTGCTATGTGGAACACAGTAATTTTGTAGATTTAATAATTTGAGATTTGTAGACTAATTAAGCTTCACTTATGTTTTTAGTATTATTATTATTAAATTATTACAGCATTGTGCTGTCAGATTTAAATAATTAAGCAGGGTCTTGTGAGATCACATTATAATGTTATAAATAAACAATATCAATAATAAATGAAGCTTGTTATTTATAATTATTTCACAGTTCAATTGAATACTTGAGTCTGATTGGTCAGTCATGGCATTGCTAAATGCATTGTGCTGTTATTTCTTTATACACCATTATTAAGTTTAATCAGCTGTGATGGAGCATGTCATTTCCAGAAGCAATAAAATATTTTTTAATTCAATATTTTGTGTCAAATTATTGATTTTTTAGCAAGTGGTCATGTGATAAATGAGATAATGTACAGAGAACTGGTCATTGCTGTGAAATAAATCTCTTCAGAGTGATTCAAGAGTGCTCCACTACGCCTCGAGGTCCAGACTGCACTGGATTTGGGTTTTTTTCATGAGAATGACCAGCATTACCCCCCATACCTCACATAATGTCCCAAAGAGTCTTTATCTTGTATTTCATCAAGTACCGCCAGGGCTTAGAGGGGACTTCCATCCTAAAGATCATTGTCCTTTTAATATAATATCCATGATTTCAGCAGACAGATGCTCTATAAACAGCCTCCAAAATTACCTAAGTGCCCGATCATATTTCGCTTTACCACCGAGCACCAGAAGACGGTGTCTCTCTCATTCATTTAAAAGACTGCTCTTCCTAGCTCAGAGCAACTACATGGTGAATAGATTGCGATGGAGAAGGGATAATGAAACTGTTTTGGGGAAATTTTAAACACCACAAACACCCCCACCAAACCGCACCACCCCACCCACCCCCTAAAAAAGACCTTGGGCTGAGATTTCTCTGCAAAGACCTAACTTGGTTGATAAGTAGCTTTTATCAAAAGACAGCAAACCAATCAGATCGTGCCACTCCTGTGTAGTATACTTTAAAAAAAGGTGTCAGATAATGGGCTCTCCCTCCAAAATGTATGTCCTGGTCAAGAACCTGAACGAATAGCCTTTTTTGCATGACACATTCTGCAATAAACTAGTGAAAGAGAAAGTGTAATAACAATCCATCCATCATCAACAGAAGAGTCTGTCAAAAAAATTAATAAATCCACACAAACACCTGATCCAAGCACGACTTTCAATTTAAATCCCGTTTTTATCTTTTTCACGTTGTTTCATTCTGCTCACCTGCTCCAGATCACCTGGTCCCCCGTCTTCGATCTCTGGACTCGATATCGTCTCTTCGTCATCCTTCTCTCGTTTGAGACGGCGGACGTATTTCCTTGGCCTGCCCTTTCGCCCTTTCGTCCTGTTCGAACGCCTGCCTTCATATTTGGCGTCGTCGTCGTTTTCGTCATCCGAACAGTATTTGTTGTTTCTCGAGTGATGCTTGATTTTTCGTCTCCCCCAGTGTTTGCTGTGCTTTCGTGAGCTTGGCTCACCTTGTCCCGAGTCCTCCAAGCCGACAGATCTGGCGTATTTAAGTGACCCAATCTAAGAAAGAAAAGCGTATTTGCATTCAAGATGAGCCACAGCGCTTCAGGAGATATACAGTTCAGATCTATACACACAGAATCACCGGTTTTAATAAGCATAACAAACTTCATGACAGTAACATTTTCATTAAAACATGTTCTGAATGAACCCTGATGACTGTAATTATAAATCAAGAGTTTACCTGAAGCCGAGACCGAACTTGACACTGGCGAAGGCGACATTTCTGCCTCAGCTTATTTGGGCCACCGTATCTGGTCTTGTCCAGACAAAAATCGCATTTGCCACAGTTCTCATTACGAAGGCAGGCTTTACACTGACCGCACATTCGCCGTTTACGCTTCCTTGGACCACACTGCCCAAAACGAAGACTGGTGTCAATAGGAAAATGGGACAGCAAACAATACGTATGACTTACACTGAACTCACACAGTACTCATCATGATCCTGATTTGCCCTAAATTGCATATTTCGATGTTACGTGGGAGGAAATCAGAGAGCGTCAGTACATATCCAATCCAATCCAATCCAATTCAATTCAATCTACCTTTATTTACAAAGCACCGGTGGATACAAAGTGCTGTATAGAAAACTAAAGGATAAAAACAATTAATTACACATTAAGACAACAGAGGGCGCCAGGGTGGCGCAGTGGCTATCACGTCCGCCTCACAGCAAGAAGGTTCGATTCACGGGCTCGGGGCGTTTCTGTGTGGAATTTGCATGTTCTCCCTGTGATTGTGTGGGTTTCCTCCGGGTACTCCGGTTTCCTCCCACAATCCAAAAACATGCACAGTAGCCTTGGCTGTTTCAAATCACTCCTAGGTGTGAGTGTGAGTGTGAATGGTTGCGTGTGTGTTGCCCTGCGATAGCCTGGTGAGCTGTTCAAGGTATGACCTACCCTCGCCCAGAGTTGGCTGAGATGGACTCCAGCCTCCCCGCGACCCTAATAAGGATTAAGCAGCTTAGAAAATGAATGAATGAAGAAATGAATGAACAACAGACGAATAAAAACAGAAATAAGAAAGCATGAAAGAAAAATAGATAAAACCTTCAGGAAGTCACGAAGGCTTTCAGAGAAGATTTAAAAATTGGTTAAAACTGAGGGGCCTGTCTCACATAAAGGGGCAAGTCATTCCACGATCACAGAGCTGCAATAGTGAAAGCACAGTCCCCTCTGTGCTTACACTTAGTTTCGCTTCTCAAGAGCAGCTGATTAGCTGCAAATAGGGTTTTACAGCTGAAGCGGCCGCGAGAGATTGCACAGAGCAAGGCCGTACAATGAAGAACATCAGAAGACAGTGTAGAATTTCGGGGGAAAATTTGGGGAAGAGTGAAATTCTACACTGTCCTTTAACATTGGAATTCTGGAACACATCGGACCAACAGCAAAAGATCGAAGTGTCATCAGTTGAGACATCGGAATCACATCGGGCAGCAATCAGAGACTGAAAATCGGCTGAAAATGTGAATACTATCAGTACATGAACGGCGCAAACCAGGATATTGATCGGTATCATGTGAGCGCACCTTTAAAAACTGCAAAATTACTAAGAAAAAAAGAAAAAGTAACAAAGGCTCACATCATCATCATCATCAGGTCCAGCATCTGGACCTTCGTCGTCCTCATCACTCTCCTGCTGCACTTCCTAGATTTTCGTGTAATAAAAATACAACAACCTATTATTATTTATCAGTGCAAGCATTAATCTAACTAAATACTGGGTGTAGATATTAAAAATATCACCTTCTTTATCGCTTCCTTTTCCTGTAGCGCCATCAATCGGAGTGACTTCTGCAAATCAAAACATTAATAATAATAAAACAATAATATGGCAGTCAACCTCGTCTTCTGTCCCAGTATCTCATAAACATCATATTCCACCTTGTTATGTTATAACATATAATAATCTCTGCTGGTTATTTCATTCCGACCGATTCATGACAGACATTTTCTACAACCTGAGATGATTTAAATACAATATTGTGCTTTATTGAGATTCTTTTGCTGGATAAGATCTGGTTAACTCAGTGAGAAAACTGGAGCTGATGCTTCGCTCTTCTACTTACAGAAGAATGGTGTGTCTTCCCTAAAGGAGCGATTTTCCTTTTCTGGAAAAAGAAGAAAACAAACAATAAATATCTCTCGTCTGTCAGTCTGCCATGACAATAAATCCATCTTAAATCTTTATGTTTAATAAACAACACTCAAAGCAACAACAGGCCATTCAAAGTAAACTTACAAAGGAATTGTCATTTTTGGTGTTTCCCAGAATCCACCTATCCTGTCCCACCTTGGGGGAAAAAAACAAACATTCCGCTTAATTTAAACACACAAATCCATTGAAGGTACAGTGTGTAAGATTTAGTGGCATCTAGTGGTGAAGTTCAAGACTGCAACTAACTGAAGCCTGTATGGTTCTGGGCTACGGTAGAAACATGGCGGTGCAAGATGGCGGCCTCCATGAGAAAGGACCCGCTCACCACCCAGACATAAACAGCTTATTCTAAAGTTCAGAAAACTTCACTTTAATTTTTCAAATCAGGTTTTTGATCAGGTTTTTCCCGTTCAGCAAAGATGTTCATAAATATTTGGACAGCAGGGTGAGTATCAAATTTGAAGCCCAGGAAGCCTAGAGATCCTGATGGCTGGTACCTGTGCAATTTTTAGCCCCGCACAGTCGTATGTGTTCATACAAAACGTACAAAAGGACAATTTATTTATTTATTTATTTATTGTAAACAAGCAAATCATTTTTATGTTATCTGTTACTACTTTGAACAGTTTGTTTTTCTATGCTGATATTGGCACAATGTTTTTATTTTTTACCTCAAAAAAAGTTTTAAATTTTTTTTCCTCTACTATAAAAAATACTATATTATAAAAATATTCAAATATACTAATAAATTTGAAGGCATGGCTACACTTGATTGACAGACCAGTTTTGGCTTGAGCAGCCAAAACAGAAGAATTCCAGGAGAAGTTACTCAGCCTTATAATACAAGACTGTTATTTCTGTATGAACCACATCCAGCTTTTGAAAGACATATAACAGCCATTTGTTTTTTACTGAACACAACAACTGTATTTCCCTGTTCACCCCCCACACAACACACCCAGCCCGTCGTATGAGGCAACTGCTACACATTTACATACGTTTGAATCCACTTCAACTTTTTTGTTTTTTGCCACACTAGGTGTCAAGTTCATTCTGCTCTTAATCTAACCATCCGGCAAAAGGAAAAGATACATAAAACATTTACCTTCTTGAAGATAATATGAGGATGTTCATTTTTCCGTGCTGGGGAAAAAAAACTCAAGTTGTTTTATTCTTATGTACTGAAATGATAAAAAGAGAGAGAGAGGGAGGGAGGGAGAGAGAGAAAGAGAAAGAGAGAAAAGAATATTCACATACGTCTACATTTGGGACACAGCAGCTGCTTCCCGCTGCCCATCCCAGGGTATTTACAACCACAGTTTGCACAGCCTCTACAACAAACAAATGAATTAATCAAATTTCAAGCAAAGAAAAACAAACTACAAATTTATTACACTTTGCTAAGGCTAACTCTCCAGTGGTGGCTCAGTGGTTCAAGCCCCAGTACCACCAAGCTAACACTGTTGGGCCCTTGAGCAATGCTATCCCAAACCTTTTCACCCTACCTTCCTTCCATCCATCCACCCATTAATCCATTCATTCTCCTCTGCCAGATTCCATATGTGACACTTCATGGGCTGTGGTGGGCATGACCTCAGATTTTGCTCAAACTTATACGGTTTAGTGTATTCACCGAACCTATGAAAATCCCAAATTTTTTCCATTCTACTCCAGTCGGTCTTGGCTCCAGGAGTCATTCACCTGCACCCGCAAAAGGGTCAAAATCGCAAAATGACTCTCCCTCCCTGCACAATCCATATCCCAGAATGAAACTTCACAAATTAGGCGGCACGGTGACGTAGTGGTTAGCACGTCCACCTCACAGCAAGAAGGTCCTGGGTTCGATTCCCAGCTCGGGGCGTTTCTGTGTGGAG
>JBCNYG010000015.1:3472015-3483288 GCA_039654305.1 Porochilus rendahli | reverse complement strand
TATTATTATTATTATTAATATTATTATTATTATTATTATTATTATTATTATTATTATTATTATTATTATTATTATTACCATTACTATTATTACTACTATTATTATTGCCTTTATTATTATTGTTGTTGTTGTTGTTGTTGTTGTTATTTTGAGTTATGTTAGTCTTTATTATATTAGTTATATAATTATATATTAGTTATTATATATATTATTAGTTTAGTTTACATAAAAAGAATTGTTCCTGACCTACTTTCTAATAAACAATACGTTGGACAAAATGCGACTTTAGGAGGCAGAGTGTAATAATAATCTAATAAGCAACCATCTACATTTTACAAGCATGCATTAATAAAAGCATAAAGCATTAACCCCCCCCCCCACCCCCCCTTTCATCCTTTCTGATTCTGATGCAAATAGTCCCCACATTGAAGCATGTCACTAATCATTTAACTTGGGACATATATATCCTTTGATTATTACAGATTTTAATACCTTTATATGAACCTATGTCCTTCAGTCAATTGTCCTTGTGATATAATTCTACATTAGGTAAATATTTATTACTACACTATCTTTATGCTGGGTGAGCACCGTGGCGTAGTGGTTATCATGTCCACCCCTCAGGAAGAAGGTCCTAGGTTCGAGTCTTGGGTTCGGCTAGGGCTTTTCTGTTCGGAGCTTTCATGTTTTCCCAGTGCTTGTGTGTGTTTCCTCCTGATACCTCGGTTTCCTTCCACAGTCCAACAACATGCAAATTAGGTTGACTGACTGTTCCAAATTGCCCCTTTGGTTGTGTTAATCGTTGTGTGGACTGGCAAGTTGTTCATGGTGTAACCCACCTTCGCACCTAGTTGTCTACAGCCTCTCTGCAGTTTGGCAAATAAATAAAGGGATAAATGTTTATGCAAATACCCCACTGCTCAGGGATACGTGCACCTCAGGGCACTTTATTTTTGATTATACAGTTTCACACTTTTCTCTCTATATTACTTATTCATTTTATGAACCAAGAATCACCACATTTACTGTAAGACTGTACTGTTTTTTTTTTTTACTGTAGTTCATCTTCAATACACCATGTTAATTTACAGTGAAGTTATGTTGTTGTTTTTTCCACCCAGCAAGTTGTGTGTGTTATTTACTGTCATTGCACTTAAATTATTAATGAATTGTATGAACAGTCTACATATGTACAAGAGCTTGTAGTTGAAAATTAATATCCGTTTTTTTTTTTAATACGAGTACATATGGCAAGTACTGATACATTTTTCATGAGCCAATATTTGTCAAATAAAATTGCTGGATATCTCAATGTCCTTTGAGATTTCCAGGAATTTTATTTATCCAAACTATTATTTATAGATATTTATAAATATCCAGACAAAAACTTCTGAAAACAGGTTATTTTCTCTCCTCAAACACAAGTCTACTTTGTTAAGAATAGCGACGATGACTAGGCTTTGTCATTCTTTTATGATTTTTTTCATTATGATTGACACATGATTTCATTACAATCACTAGAAGGGCACTCAGAGTGCGAGCTACCTCCGCCAGGAATGAATGAATTTTGAGTGCATTGATTAACCTGAAAAATCTGCCTAAAATAAAATATATCTCCCCTAATAGACGCCTGCTGAACATTTTATGTCATGTTAAAAAATAGGGACGTTTCAGCATTTTTTTTAACATTTACCCCTTGTACAGATCACCTGCAAAATGTTATGTTTTTTTTTTCTACACTCTGTTCTAGATACAAACTTCATCAAAATCCATGCATGACTTTTTGAGTTATATTGCACACAAACAGACGAACTAACAAACTGGATAGGCGTTGGAAAATCAGAATCAGAAGGAGTGCAATGTACCTCTGCCTGGCATTAATGCATATTAATGAATGGGCAGCAAAAAACAAACAAAGATCCCATGCACAGATGACCTCCAAAATATAATGGTTTGTTACTTGATCCAGACCCCATTTTAGAAAAACATTTAACATTCCAAATCTGTGGCCTTTTGAGTTCTATTTCTCATAAAAAAAAATCAAAAACAAAACAGATTAAAAAGCAAGCTTGGATTGATAAGCAAAACATTGTGTTCACACCACTACTCGTAGGCCTGGGCAACTTTTGCCTTATTGTTTTCCCAACCTGTGTTCATGTTCACTGATGTAATGAATAATAATAAAATAATCTTCTGTTAGCAAAGCAAATGTGAATACGATTCATTTAAAGAAACTAATAATCCCTCTGTCCTGAATATGTCTAAAAACAAGTTATGGCTTTATATATTTTTCTTTTATTTTTACAAATTTTTTGATTGTTACATAGCACTGGTACTGGAGACTCCTTACAAAAAATGCTTAAAATACTCATCAAAAACTTCACAATGTCAACAGTTAGTTCCACGTGTTTAATGTTTTGGTTTACAGTCCATCAGACACCCGAATGCAGTACAACATGAGCATTAATACAAGCCTTATAGTTGGAACAATTATACGAAACCTAAACATGTTCTGATCCATCAGAGATGAGAATTTAAGAGCACAAGAAATATAATTTGGTAGCATTGGGGTATAATTTAGCTCTTTATTTTAATATACATGCAGGCAATCACAGCCTTTCCAATAAATGATAGTGGTTCAAAATATTCCAATTTTTCCCCTACACTTTACTAAATACAGCTTATATGATTTACATCACATTAAATATACTAATGAGGGATTAATTATTATAATTTTAGTCAGTCTTTTATCAACAGCACTATGCATTAATGGAGTAGAGCTCTGAAAATATTCATTCAAAGGGTGAACAGTAAAAACATCAGTATGGAGTAGCTCTTCTATAAAGCCAAGAGGAAAAGCAATCAAATAAAAAAAAAAGACATTAACACTATTGAATTGTTTCATGTTGAAACGGGGGGAAAAAATAAAAGATAATAATTAAACCTCAAAGGAAATCACACAACGCTGCCACACAGTAAAGTTTTATTACAAAAGAATGAAATGCATTAGCCATGTTTACGCCATTCTTTTTTTCTTCTGAACAAGACAAAACACAAATAACTGTTTTTAATTAGAAATGCACTTAGAGAGTGCAAACCTCCACCTAGGTAGTGCTATCTTTACACAAGTCAGAAGCAGCAGATGACCTAGGATCCTTTATAAACATCCTGGTTCCAGATCACGCCCAAGATGTAATCCATTCCTTTTGGCTCAAGACCCAGTTAAAATTTCATGGAAATCTGTCCATTATTTTTCATGTTATTTTGGTCACAGACACACACAGACAAACAGACACACAACCAATCTGAAAACCAAACCAAACCTCCAACCCTTGGTGGGGCTAATAAGTATGCTAACATTTAAAAACGGTAGTATAGTGTAGTATATTAATGATGAATGCATTTAGACATAAACAACAACAACTGAAAACTGATACTGCCAAAAAACTTCCAAAGTGTCATTATTATAATTTCAGTTCCAACATCCTTCTCCTTTAAAAAACGATGAGTTTTAAATGTATATGTTAATGAAACACACTTGATATTTCTAATCATTTGCCTAGCAAATTTTGGAATAAGCAACAGACCGTTTAAAAGAAAATCCTTGCAGGCTATCTGTCCTTGCTGGCCCGCAGGTCGGTTGAATGCGGGTCGTGCTGAATCGTCTGGTGTAACATAAGAGCAAGGAGACCTGCGCGATTCGTCATCGCTACACGGACGTTGCGCTCCTGTTCGAACAACTCATCCAACTTGTACCACTGGAAGACAGAGAGAGTGTGTGTGAGAAAGAAAGAGATTAGAAAGAAAGAAAGAAGGTGGGAGACACAGTGAGAGAGAGAGAGAAAGATGAGAAATGAGAAAGATAAAGAGAAACAAAGAAAGAGAGACAGACAGAATGAGAGCGAGAGAGAGCATGTCTAATTTTTTATTTTATTATAATATTCCTCTTTTCTGACATGACCATCAACATGTTTGGGTCTCGCTCCCCTTTAGCCCTAGCAGTATCTCATGAGGCAGTTTATATCTGAGTATGGAACCTTAGTGCAATATTCCTTGAGATCAGTAAACCTGTAAACAGTTCTGTAGGAAAACTGAATTTCAGATAAAGAAGAATATAAACAGGAAAACACAGGGAGGGATTCAAAGCATGAAAGACCCAACTAACCACTCGCACTCTCTCCAGGTCCACTTCAGCCCGGCGGAGTTTCTCCCAGCAGTAGTGCTTGTTACATTTGCGTTTCGACACTCGGCAGTACTCGCCCGTGGGCTCAAAGACGTCACGCACCAAAGGACACCCGCACACCTCATCTGCTGGAACCTACAAGCAGCACATCCACGATGTTATTAATAAATGTAGGAGTAATAAACAATTTATGAGTGGTGTTTTATTAATACTGTAAAAGCAATGAATTCACGAATGATTGTGTAAAATCCCACCTTTGGGTCTCGGGAATGCTCAGGGCAGAGAACCTGAAGTCTTTTACAGTATGTTTTGCTGTGAGGATTGTATACGTCACAGAAGAGTCTCGTTGCCCTGAAATGAAAGCAAGGAGTAAAAAGTTTCATTTCATTTTCTCTATTACTTTTACTATAACTGGTTTATTTAAAAATTAATAATTTAGCCACAAAGTGTGATGTAATTCAAGTAACAAGGTTAACGTAGCTACTAAATAATTAACAGTTGTTAACAGTATTCCGTGACCTTGAGTTGGATACGATCTCAGGTATCTGAGGTATTAGCTGAGCAGGCTATTAGTCATATCCGACAAGAGGGAGCGGAATAACTATTTTACTCTACTCACAAAATTGTAAGATATACAGCATTTTTATTATTATATTTACATTACTGAAAATTAAAACAATGAACACATTATTACCATAAAATGACTGACAACCTGGAGATCGCAAGTTCGAATCTAGGTTGATGCCGCAGTCATGAAAAGCTAACTGGCTTCTAGCTCTCACTAAAGGGAGGGATGGCATACGCTTCCCTGTCACTCACAGCGATTACCAGCCAATCCATGGACATCTGTGAACTCATTCATACAAAAAGGGGCGAATAGCACTTTCCCTCCGAGTTTGTTCGGCCGCCTCCAAATATGCATGCGCAGCAGTTTGTAAAGAGGCGTGTGGCAGCATCGCATGTCACTAAGGGGTTAGTTGGTGGTTGTCATATGTAATAGGGAGGCATCACTTGACGGTTGGTAAATGGATATGACTAAAATTAAAGGAGAAAAATATTTGACGGTAGGAACATTTTTTTTTTTCAAGAATGGGAATAGAATCCCGCTCACTGCTGTGCAACATGGCAGCTAATGAAATCCTCAGTGTACATCACAGACCTGAAAGGCTTTAAGGTTTCAGTGCAAAGTGGTTTAAAATACTGCTGTGTGCATGTTTTAAATACAAAAGATGTCACTAAACTAAATGCGATCTGAGGTGTGTGAAGATTTTACATTACTGACACGTCCTGGCTAATAGGCTACATTTGGGGAATGAGGAGCCAGCATTTTTCTGCAAGACAAAGCTAATTACCCTGACTTACCCCTCTATTCGTGTGGGATACATCGATCCGAACGATGTCTGACTCTCGTACTGTTCAAGGCAGAAGGAGGAATGCATTTTAAAATATTTTAATCAAGTTCTTCCCCGTAGAATTTTGTAGAAATACACATAGAAATCAACATTTCAGCTCACTTTGGAATAACATCTCTCCATGTGACGTAGCGCCACCTTGGGGTTGACTGGATGACTGCAGGAGACGCAGAAAATTTGAAGGTCTGTGTCGTCATCTCCTTCATTCACCTGCAGGGGGCGAGACTTGGCTCTTAGTGTAGAATAACAGATTAAAGACAAAGAAAACACTAGGTACAGTACATATATTTGGTATATACTACATGGGAACAGCGCAATCTGGGGATAATTAACAATAATGCACCAAAGGCGAAGTGGACGTCGCTTACAGTCTCTGTGATGGAACGAGATGCCAATACCTCACGTCGACAAACAAGCTAAACTAAGTTTGGCTTTTTTTTATAAGCTTGGTATGGAAATTCAAATGGAATTATTGTACATTCGACGCTCGATTTAATGAACAAAAATGGGCCGACCGCCGGGCCCTCCCGGACAGATTCAGCTATTCCAGACTTTGTCCGCAGTTTCTGATATCAAGGGTCGAGTGCAAAGTCTTCCACTCACTATAAATGCTGTCGTTTCAATAACTTTGCTCTCCTTCTCCATCACTGAGATGTATGTGGCCTATTACCGTTATCCAGTAAACGTGGTAACCATAGCAACCCCATTTTACCTCTTCATCATGCTGCACGACCTGCTGCTTTGCCTTCGCTATGATGCCCTCCAATTCATGGAAGCGTTTCTCCATTTCCGTGAGCCGTGTCCGGGCTAACTGTTGCTCGCGCCGGATGCGTTCCAGAAGCTTCTTTCCCTGCTCCTCAGCGATGCAGGGACTCTGCTGCCACTGCTGGATACGCTGCGGGAGGATCTCATAAATCCGGCTATCAAAAAACCCCCAAAAACAAAACAAAACTCTATTGGTGATGCCTCTGATCAGGAGTTTCAACTACGCAGCATGTTTTAAATCTCTGTGAAGATGAAGAGCGACACTTGGGTCTTACTTGGCAGCGAGTTTCATGCCGCAGTCATCCGAGCAGTACTTGGAGTTTGGACGCGCAGATTCGACGCAGCCCGGTCCGAGACACTGTCTGACTTCACCGCTGTCTCGGGTTTCGGTCTTCTCACTGTGCCTCACCTTGTCCCTGTGTTTCTGCTTCGGTTTGTGTTTACGAGGCTTACTCTCCTCTTTCTGACGAAGGAGGGGGTGAAGTGACAAGTTTAGCATTCTCAAATCCGATTTGTCACAAGATGTTGATTAAAGAGTCACTGCACACCAGAATATGGGTTAAAGCGCCATCTACTGATAAAAACCGTGAACTTGAACCGTGCAAGCACAGTTTGGTACTTCTCCTCACTCATTCATTTTCTAAGCCTCTTCATACTAATTAGGGTCATGGGGAAGCTGAAGCCCATCTCGGCCGACTATGGATGAGGGCAGGGTTCACCCTGAACAGCTTGCCAGGTCATCGCAGGACCAACACACGTAAAAACCATTCACACTTACACTCACACCTAGGGGCGATCTGGGCATACCTGAAGGAAACCCACGCAAAAACAAACAAAAAAACTGAAAAATCAAGGATGTTAAAAGTTTTTAAAGAGGTGTGCGGTCCCCCATCAGCAGGCCCCACCATCAAGTAAAGCCCCCCTATTTGTTGCATCTCAAACAATCGATAACTTTGACATTTTCTGCAGCAACCTGTGACTCTAAAAGTGTAACGAGGGGCCGAACCTTTTTCTCAGATCTCTTCTCTCTCCTCTTCACATGCTTCACCTTCACGGCTCTCTTCCGCCCGGTGGTGTCAATGCCCGGACCGTCATCTTCATCGCTGTTCCATCCCTGATAGAGAAAATTCACAATCTTCACCATCGCCTGCGTTCCTCAACAAGTGTAAGTATCTGACGTTTACAGAACGCCGCTCATAAGTGAATCAACAGTAAAGTCAGGAGGTATTTTTAAAACACTCGAGCACCCAGACTTCACCATGTGGTGTTGATGTGTGGACATGACGTAAACGCACCTGTTCGGTGTAGTTGCCGGCGCAGTACTGCTGGTAGAGCTCCATTTCGTTCTCACTGTACTCGTCTGACAGGGTGTCGGCCCAGTCGTGCTGATACGGCTCGTGACCTTTAGACATGGAAAACTCCTCCTCCTTTACCCGCAGCATTTTCTACAACACACACACAATAAATCTGATCAAACTACAAGTACAGAGAGCAAAGGCACCGTGACAAGCAAGACAGAGTGTGTAAAAATCAAGGTCGGACTGTGGCATGTGACGTTATTATATTTTTTACATTGTCAGAAATTTGTTTCCATTTTAACTCAAACACTCAGCACCAGTTTTACAGAACCAAAACCAATACTATAACGGTGGTCTAGATGGGTGCCAGCCTCCCCGCAACCCTGATTACGAATAAGTGGCGCAGAAAATGAATGAATGGATGAACGAACGGAGGTCTATAAACTGGTGTCCCGTAAAATTGACCTGTAGTGAAACATAACATGAATCTCAACCTGTGGAAAAAACCTTTGTCCCCCTGATTTTTCTCCCCTAAACTCCGCCCTTAGTCACAGCCAATCCCCACCAACCCCCACCAACACTCCCACCACGCATACAACAAGTATGTCTCCCTATGACAGAAAAACCACTAAGCAGGAAGAGGTGAAGACAAGCGCATGCTTCATTCGAGATGCCAGCCTCCGCATTTTCCGAGGGGCAGCATAACACACTTCAGAGGAGAGTGAGTGAGCTCACAGACGCCCATGATTGGCCAGTTTGGAGTGAGAGGAAAGCAAGCGTGAAACTACTGTGTACAGTTGATGGCTGGGTGCATCAACCTGGACTCGAAATGGCAAGCTCCAGGATGACAAGCATCCCTTCTGACCCTGGGCAGTGTTGACTCCCCTGTACCCCATGCTGCCACTGTCGGGCCCTTGAGTAAGGCCCTTAACCCTTGTAAGTCGCTTTGGATAAGATAAATAAATGTAAATATATACACACACAGAAATATGTGTCACAACAAAATAAAAGGGGTTTCACCAGAAAAAGTAAAAATAGCTGTTCTATAGAACGTCGTAACCCCACAGGCAGAATTCTACAGCCTAAGGTCACTGTGCCAAGGTCAAAGGTCACATGTGCAAATTAGCTACCCCAAGCACAGGTTTAGGTCATAGGGAGTGCCTACGCAAAATTTCAGAAAGCTGGCAGGTGCATGAGCCGAGCAATGTCCGGGACAAAACGCTTGTCCGACCGCCAAGCCAATAACAATATCCTTCCAGCCAGACGTGCTGAGGGGTCAAAAAGAAGACATTCTTAATTAAACAGAGGAGCATCACATACATTTTGCTGAGTCGGGTTTCTAATTATAAACTCATTCATTTTCTAAGCCGCATAATCCTAATTAGGGTCGCGGGGAGGCTGTTGCCCATCTCAGCCGACTCTGGGAGGGGGGGTACACCCTGGACAGCTCGCCAGGCCATTGCAGGGCCAACAGTCACACAACCATTCGCACTCACACTCACGCCTAGGGTCAACAGCCATTAAGCCTACTGTGCATGTCTTTGGACTGTGGGAGGAAACCGGAGTACCCCGAGGAAACCCACGCATGCACTGGGAGAAGATGCAAAATCCACACAGAAACGCCTGAGCTGGGAATCGAACCCAAGCCTTTTTGCTGTGAGGTGGACGTGCTAACCACTACGCCACCGCACCGCTGATTAAAAACTGAAATAATTATTTTATATAATAAATCATGACCTTTACAGCAAAAGACAAAATAAATAAGGTAAAAATGAAAAAGGCATTCTGAGGGGTTTTTTTTTGTTTTGTTTTAATTTGCTGGGATTTCACCACAAAGACGTATATATTTTAACACACAAGCCTGAAGTCTAATGAGGTCAGTCTGAGGTTTGGGTGCGTGTTTAAAAATTAAAAACCCCAGATGCACACTCACCCGGGCGCGCACTTCACACTGCCTGAGCCTGCATTTCTGTCTGATCTTGTTTGGCCCTCCGAACTTCTTCATGTCCTTACAGAAGTCACACTGAGCGCAGTCCTCCGTCCGCATGCAGGGCTCGCACTCCCCGCACATCCGGGCCGATCGCTTAATCTGGAAACACGTAAAAGTTAAGCACGCTTCTTTTTTGGAAACAAAATGTAAATCAAATCATTTTCACCGGCACTGGAAGACTGCATCACTTTACCCGTGATCCACGCCGACGATCATTCTTAAAATCACCCATGTCATGGTCAAGCTGCATCTCCATGTCTTCTCCGTCGGACTCTCTGTCTCGGAGCTTTTTGGAACGATATTTTACTGACAAAGCATCAGTGTTACCTACAACAGAGGATAAACCTAACTAAGCAAAAACAACCTTTTCAAAAACCTTTACAGTTACGCCAAGATGCAAGAGACCAGCTTCAGCAA
Source organism: Porochilus rendahli (assembly GCA_039654305.1). Taxonomy (NCBI): domain Eukaryota; kingdom Metazoa; phylum Chordata; class Actinopteri; order Siluriformes; family Plotosidae; genus Porochilus; species Porochilus rendahli. Next base: position 3,473,223 of record JBCNYG010000015.1, on the reverse strand, counting down.
CAGATACTCACTGCGACATTTTTCACAGTACCACACTCTAATGGATTTCGCCATCTTCTCGGATATATTAACGCAGTTTCCATGAAACCACTCGTTGCAGCTGTCACAGCCGCTGTATGATAAAGGAGTGAAGCAGAAAATGGTGCATTAGGAGCATATAATAGCTGCTTCATCACTGACTACACCAACCAGACCGGTCAGTCGCCAGTACCCCCTTTGCGAGGGAACTTGTAAACCCGCTATGGACCCAATTACATGTGATATGCATTTCCTGCGTCGTCAATCTGGACAGTTTAACACCAAGTATGACAGACTGAGTAAAGCCGCAAGGACTCTGCGGTCCTGACCAGCCAAGACTTACTCACAAAAATTTTTTTAAAACTGAGCAGGCCAAGACAAACGACCCCTAAATGCTGGCCTATCAACTGTTTACATGTGGACCAGTCGCTGGAGAGTGTATGTTTTTTAACTGAACTCAGATGATGTGTTTGGATGTAAAAACAAGGCCACGCTTCACGCATGGGCAGAAACCAGAGAAACAACATTGGGGTACTAAATTTACCACATTTCCTACTTGTTTTTCACAAAATAACAGTTTATTTGGAGGTTTTCTAAAAATGACCAATGACTGGTAGGTGTCCAAAGACCAAGAAAGAGTTACACTAGAGATCTTCCAATCTGAAGCTGAGTATTATTTTAAAACCAAATCTTGCCCAAAACAGTAGATTTGATATGTATCAAATCTGGATTTTCCACTAACCCACTGATGGAAACAGTATATAGGAAGACGAAGTCAGCTTTGATTTTATACCCAGTTTTTTTCCCCAAACAAAATGGATATTTAAAATACAACTAATGAAAACTATACTACCCAGCAAAAAACACATCATGTACCTGACCTGAGCACCCAAATAGTTTGACGTCACTTTGTATCCACTTGCCAAGACTCAGTAACCCAAAGCCTTAACGACCAAGAGCCCCAAACCCGCTTTTCTAACCATAACGCCACTGCCTTTATTTATTTATAATTGGATTTATAAGTGTTAGATTAAAACAACACATCTTACATCATGAAGCAGTTGATGTCCGGTTTGCGACAGATGCAGTACACTGGAGCATTGCCCTGGTTCGTGCTCATCTCTGTTCCTGAACGCAGGTCAACCTCTGATGAACTATCCTGATTACATACATACATACATACATACATA
>JBCNYG010000015.1:3422562-3435221 GCA_039654305.1 Porochilus rendahli | reverse complement strand
CTCTTGGTCGCAACTGTGCAGGGGAGAGAAAAACAAAAAAAACAAAAAAAAAAAAAAAAAAAAAAAAAAAAAAAAAAAAAAACCCCGCAAAAACAAATGCAGACCCAACACTATACAGCAAACATACAAGCCATAAAATTAAAATCTTTTTTCCTTTCATTTGCTGTTTATTCTTTTCACTTTGCCTCTTTTCCCCTTTTTCTTTCTATTTGTCCTATTTGTTATTTTGTCCATTTTTCTCTTCCTTACTATCTATTTTCTTCCATCTACCTGTTTATCTCAGAAGGGTCATGGAGAGGTCATGAGGATATTCTTTCCTTTTTCTATCTATCCCTTTCTTATACCTTTTCTTTTCCTCCTAGCTATCTTTCTGCTTCTTCCATCTCAGAAGGCAGGATGATGGAGAAATCATGAGGCTGAGAAAGAAGTGAAATTTCTTTTTATTCTTTTTTGGTTTTGCATGTTTTCCCTCTTTCATACTTCCATTCCTACAGTTTAACTTTTTTTTAATCTAAATTTCTTATTCACTTTAACCTTTCTTTCTCCAACCCCAACCTCCAATCTTTTTTCTCTATCGTTTTCTTTCCCTTTCTTTATCTTAACGTTTCTTCCTTCTTTCGTTCTGTATCCTCTCTCACAGACTCACGGAGAACCCGAGCCTTGACAGAGATTAAGAAATTCTCTTGCCCCACAGTGTAACTTCCTGAGTTGCACACACAGACTAATGAGCCTAAAGTCATGGCTCTTTTTTTTTCCTTTTTTTTTTTTGGACGACTTTGGTTTGGACTTTGCATTTCAAAACACCTGGATTAAAACACCTGGATAACCCGCTGGCTGGCTCTCCACTTAACTAGCATTAACAGGTTAGTACATGGCAGGTTCGGGGAGGAAGACACAGCTGCATTTGATTGGATATTTCCCAGCAGACTGCAAAGGAAGTGATTTTTCAGATCTCAGAAGTTCTTGATTTTAACTAATATATCAGTTTATAAAGTTACCAACTTCAGCTTTGTTCCATTACACAACATTATAGTGCTGTTTATTTTCATTTCATCACGATTCAGTTTGATATATTTTCTGAGACCTCCTGTTGTGTGCACTTTTATGAAACAGTGTAAAGCAGAAGAGAAGAAGAACGTGAAGATGACCAGACCTGGATGCGGAGCATCAGTGCACGGTTGGTGTGCTCCAGCTTCTTCTGCCTCTGCTCCATCTCTTTAGCCCTTTGCTGCTCCTTCTGCAGTTTACGGATGTAATCCACCGACGCCTTCAAAATGGTGCCCTTATTCCAGCGCATCTCACTGAAAACACAGGGCAAGTACAGACGAATGGTCATGGTTACACAACCCAGAATCCATTCGATCCCTGCCTCAAGTACTGTCTGTGTTAATAGTGTGTTACGGTATTTATAAGATCGGACTGGTTTTTATGACACATTACTTCTATATACAGATCACTATTTCAGCTTCCCAAAGCAAAAAATTAACACACAAACACATATACATTCCAGCCAATCAAAATATCCGAATATTACTAGGTGGGCCAGGCTTCATCCATCTGGATTTGGATTCTGTGCTGGCTTCAAGTGAATTCTCCATTTCTCTAGCTCAGCAAAGCAAACTCTGACTGTCTCAAACAGCATACCACCTTGCAAGAAGTGCACCCATGAGGGCACAAATACCATTATTAAACACCCTACAGAAGTATAGGGAGCACGGTTCAATTTAGAACCATAAAAACAAGCCGCTGGAGAATGTATAACTTATACAGAACACTAAATTGCACTCTCACTCCTGTACTTGTTCAGTGGATTCAAACAAATATGAAAAATATGCACACATTTTTTGCATTGGGAAACTAAAAGTGATCTTTGATGCAGTGTACACCAATCTATATGGATTGCATTATTTTATGTGTCCTAAACAAAATAACATATAAAAGAACTGGAAGGAGCATAGAGGGATTGGTACTGACGGGTCACTGGATTTTGGTACAAGGTCTCCCAGTTCCTTAATACGGTCATTGATGTTGAATCTCCGCCGCCTCTCGACTGTGAAGGAATAAACCCGATAAAAAACACAGTGTAAGAGTTATTAATAATAATATTAAAAAGAATAATACTGACTTAAAAAATTTAAATCCCAGTATTTTAAATTGTTCTGACATTCATCTAGTACGGACTCCACAATTCTTCAGAAATACTTTTAAAGCTACTACTCATTTAATTTGTAACAAAAACAAAAACCCCAGTCTTTCAACCTCATTGACCTGCTTGATTATATATTTATGATTCGTCGAATCAGCAGACATGCTTAAAAATGGTTACTTTGTGTTTTCATTTCATCTGCATTTGCGAGAACACAGTAATGAAAGCTCGATTCTATTCAGAAACCACAGCAAAGGTTATGAGCGAGAGCAGATAACACTCACTGAGGTTGTGGTTGTCTTTCTTCTGCCTTTCCTTGATGAGAGCTTTCGCCTCAACATCTGAAAACATCCAAAACATCATGGAGTAAGAATAAGAAGATTTAGTCAAGTACCCACATGTGCAGATTACTAAAACTGGGTCTGAGCATCAAACTTGGGAGCTTGCGCTCTTTGTCTGCTATTATAGTGAGTAAAGCACAACTTATTTTTGACTTATTTAATTATTTAATATTAAATTATTTTGATTTATTAAAACCTATGCAACACTCCATATAAATGGACAAAAAAAACAAGAGCTACTTGAACCATGCAAGCAGGACTGATGAAGCAGTTGAAGTACCTGTCAGCTCTGTCTTAATGTTCTGCAGGTTCGCCGGACAGGAATTGCTGACAGTAATGGTGGGCGTGGTCATCCCGGCACTGCTGTACACATCCAGGAGATTTCCTGAAACTGGCAGCTGCAAACCACCAATAACAGGATTAACCCAGGCCCCGCCCGCTCACTGTGTTATCTCTATCTAAACAGTGTAACGGCAAGGCGTGATGTACCATGTGCACTTAGGACTAGAACTAGATCTGATATTTCTGAACTGCCAGTTCCACACATCCAAAACATAAACTACAGTCTGCATCATGCACCATTTAGTATAAAACAAAGCCTTTAAACAGCACAGTGAAACACCATTCTGGTATTACCAGTTTTACAAACACCATCTTTACCTGTGGTACGGAAATGTGCAATAACTGGAAGTGATGAACACGGCAGTCGCTCAGCGTTGGATTACTCACATCCCGGACTTCGAAATCAAAAACACTCCGTTTGCAAAAAAACACACCACATCTATGTTCACATCTGCTCGTACTCCGGCAAAAAAACATTTACCTCCTCCACACACCATACCGACGACTTTTACATCCGTCAGACCCGATCCAGGTATCATATACATCGTACAGCCACTGTCTCGTCCACTAGACATAATAACGTATCTGCTGCACCGCATGCGATAAGTGCACAAAATCCACCCAATACCCAACCAGCTTAAACAATAACAATATTCCAAGGCTGTACCAGATACCGTGTTCTTAACCTTCTCTCAAAACTGCTGCAAGAAAAACTCCACACAAGCGTAAAACATTCTCCTAATCCGGTCATTCGAGTCGGAATGTCAGCCAAAGGAATCGATAAGGATTAAAAGATTCAGCGTAAAAGTTTTAGGTATGAAAACAGCACAACAGAAACTTATAATATTTAAACTCCCTTCAGAATTTCCTCTTTTCTCCTCAGTTCCTGTGTGCTGCTATTTGAACGCGGCCATGTGCGCTCACGGGCACTTATTATAAACACTACATGCACACTACCGCAACAACTACCTCTGAGTTACTCACACAACTACTCATTTACACTCATGTCTGTCATCTAGGTATTGGATTTGTACACCAAAAACCTCATACACCTGTTAAATTTTAATATCATATATAACATAACATAGAACTCTACACCTGTCATTATATCTCTAAACATAATGTGTTAAAGTTCGCAGTTTACCTCGGTTTTAAGCCTTTTCTTTTCATTCTCCGGCACTAAAACTAGAATCCTCATCTTCTCCAAACTCTCCAACAGCATGCATTTGTTCCTCTTTCTGTCTCTGGCTTTTTTTTTTTTTAAATAAAGGAACGTTGAGAATGGGGAAATTTCTGTCAGATAAAAAAAAGCTTTTAACTGTTAGCTATCAGCTTTAACACACACACCAACACACACACACCTCGGAGTGCATATGTGTGTGCGTCTAACCCCCATTGCCTCTGTATAACTCGGCGCGTTTACCCCACCCATCACCGCCCTTTTGGTAGCCATGTGTCAGAAGTGTTTGTTGGTTTCCAGAGAACTACTGGATTCCAGGAGCTCCTGCATAAATTCAACCGCACAGATCCACAAGGCATGCGCTTCATTAGTGGCATGCCGAGGCCTGAGCGCTGGTAGCACAAGCACCCCTCATCAAGTCATTATGACTGCAAGAGGTGTTGCAACTGGTGCTTCCTGACTGCCAGCTGAACTGAACTCATTGGCAGGAGTACGAACCTGGATTCAATACTCTGTTGAAACGTGGAAATTAATCAGTGTATGCAAGCGAGCTCATGCAGTCACTGATTATGAGAAACGTCCCACGCGGCATCAGAAGGTGTCTGACAGTTCAGATTTTACGCCTGACGCAACCATAAGAGTTTCTCAATATGGAAAAACACGTTGCAAGGAAGCCCCATTTCAGAGTCGGATTTAGTAAGACGTACCATCAGTATTTACACGGGGAAACATGAAGCACAGTGGCATAGTGCTAAACGGGAACGTAAGACGCAGCGTGAACCTGGCACGGATATAATAAGGACATATTAAGAACTTGCACATCGTTTAATTTTAACCACGCCCCTGCTATGTTCGCAAACTTTTCGGTCACAGTACTTCAGCTGAGTGTCATGGGCCTCTTAAAAGTGAAATGAAAGGCAACTCTTCCAAATGCTCCTTTTACACATGAACATATGTATATTTTCTTTATCAGGTGGGAATCTAATAAACTCCGTTTGATAGTTTGTATTGGTCAGTTTCACTCTCGTGAGCGCATGAAACCACTGAACAGGACATGAATTTGTCAGTTCATAAAAAGCAAGATAATGGCAATAATAACAGTATACAAATACTAGACTAACAAATCAAATTTAAACTAGTGAATTTTATTTTTGGAATAAATTAAAACTAGACACAAATACACATACGACGAGCTGACATCGTACACCGGTTCGTTTATAGGAATGAATGGTATAACCTTACTTCCGTATTTACCATCGCTTACACGTGAATCACATGCGACTTTTCGCTGCACAATGTCACCCTCCTATGCTACTTGTTTTTTTTTCTTCACGAAGATGCTTGTAATAACAAAAGCACGTTTTGATATGCGAGGATGTATACGATGTATGTAAGCTTTTATTATGTGTATAAGTAATAATTTCTCTTTAAAGCATAAAAGCTAGAGTTGGTACATTTTTTAGCTGTATGCACAAACGTTTGAAGTGGTCTTGACACCCTGTCAGGAAATCATCTTATAAAAATCTGTCATCTGCGACCACTGTAATCTTATAAAAACGCCAACCAATTGCTGCCTCACGATCCGCTGAGCAATATCCAATCAAATTCGCCTGTGTCTCCGGGCTCATACTTGAGCCGATCATGCACCAAACTGCACTCAGAGCAGAGTTCTGGCATGTGGGGAGGGGGTGAAGGTGTTTGAGGGGGTTTACTCTCAAGTCCTAATATCCACTGAAGATTAACTATATGGAAAAAGAGAAGTCTTGTTAAAACCTTGGGTTTTTAAAAAAATACTTTTTCCACTAGAAATGGTTTTTTACTGATTACACTGTTTATGGCAATTTTTCTAAAAACACTCGCAAGCAAACGGAAGAAACAAACATCTCTGCGGTGCTCTCAATCATCAGCCTTGTTTCCATGTTTATACTCTGCGTCTATATCTACCAGTTTTCTAACAATAGTGTTTACGCTCCTTGAACAGGAAGTATGCGGCGAGTTTCCCTTTCCATATCAAAAGCACAAATCAAAAAGAGTTTTGTACCTGCCTCTTATGAAGAAGTACAACAAATCAATTCCGACCTCAAGCACACTGTAAAAAGACCTCTCTACCTTTGCTCAGTTTTTTTTTTGGGAGCTGGGACCTACCGTGCTGGGCAGCTGCAGGCTGGTGTCAATCAAGGTCAGGAATTCATCATTCAAACTGGATTCCAGGCTGATGATGTCATCGATTACACCGTCGATCTGTGTATAGATTAAGAAACAAAATCAATTACATATAATTCAGAAAATAAAAACTACAACTGCTTGACATTTAAACATTAAACGGTGTAAAAAGTCATTGACTTGGTTACGGTCTGCACTGAGTCATAAGGCTTACAGGTCTAAAATAAACACAGACGCAGCAGTTTCATAGTGACACACTGGCCACGCTACCATGAGACACACGCATACATCAGCCGAACCGCATTACAGCCTGATAGCTGGCTTAACAAGACAAAAAACATTAACCTCGTATAGTGTGCACTTCATAGCGTGGCTCTGCAGACGTCTAAAGCACACTCTCCGGTTTATTAGGGAAGGGTAAGAAGGAGTTGCGCATCCAACTGGAGCTTTAATAGCCAAACCCACAAAGTGTGCTAACTGTGCAAGGGCCCATTGGGCTGCTAGTGTGATATTTACCAGCACAATGTGGTACTGAATGGTGAGCGCACGAGAGGGGCCGGCCAACTTCACGAGGACCTGACAAAGCATGCTATTGTATTTACAGAGGGAACTGAACACACTGCTAAAGGAACTAGACATACTGCTGTGTCGTTAGGGGAACAACAGTGCGTTAATTACTAAACAGCTTAACGTTTCATGGCTCTAAATTGTATGTATTTAAAGATTAAGCTGGCTCTGTTTTATCGCGCAGACTATGGATAAGAGGAGAGCGAATAGGGTTCAATAAAACAGGTTGAACCTTCTAGCGGTCAGAAAAAAATGTCCATAATGTTTAGTTAGATCATATTCTGCTTTGTCAAGGAGTGAGTTTTTACTGATATGTGGCCTTGAACTATACAGTAAGTCCCAATATCACCATTTTGACAGCAGCCTGTAATCAGTCTCTTTAATAAGAATGGAGAAAAAACAATATTTCATAACATTCTTCGGCTAAAGACTCACATAGCTGGACTGCATCATGGTGGATGACCGAGTAATTTTTATATATGTTTTGCCTTCTGGGTTACGAGCAGTTCTACTGAAATACTTGAGAGCCAGTGAGTTATATATTTATTATATCCACACCCGCTGGATAAGAGCAAACGTGAGCTCTGATTGGCTCCTCTAGTACTAAGATTTCAGCTCACGTAACGTGATTACAGAAAGAAAATTTGCAATTTACCGAACTTTACTTAAAAACTAAACTAAAAAAAACAACCAAATAAAACTAAAACCCCTAAAACAAAAATCTTTAGTATATACTACACACTAACCATGTGATCTGATTCACTATGTCCTTCATAATAAGCAGTTATTCAATTACTGATTAATTAAGGGGGGTTTTATCTGCCGAGGGAAAATGCAGAGGATTTGTTTCTGATTGGTGGAAACTCATCAAATAATTGTTGATATTCTTCTATGAGTCGACTTATGCATCATTTACATCGGATAAGCTGAATAAGTCTTTATAATCACTTTATTCTGCTTGTTCCAGGGTAGGATCGCAAGGGCAGCAGCCTAAGCAGTATGGTCCAGATATCCTTCTCCCCAGCCACTTCCTCCAGCTCTTTTAGGGGGACACCAGTCGCTCTGGCGTGTTCTGGGTCGACTGCAGGGTCTCTTCCTGGGCGGACATGCCTGAAACACCACACCAGGGCGTTCGGGAGGCATTTTAATCAGCTGCCAGAGCCACCACAACTGGCTCCTCTCAACACGGAGGAGCAGCGGTTCAACTCCGAGCTCCTCCCGGATGACATAACTTCTAACCTTATGTCCCAAAAGCCAGAGTCAGTAGCCGAGGATCCGTCTGGCAGAACTCACGCCTTCGGCTTCCACCCGGCTCACATTGCAACCGACCCCTATAGCCCCTCCCACAGGCGGTGGGTCCATGGGAGGGGGGAACCATGTCTCCTCTTTGGGCTGGGCCCAGCCATAAGGCGCTCGCCTTCAAGCCCCTCCCCACGGGCCTGGCTCCAGAGGGGGTCCCCGGTAACTGTTTCCTTGTTTTGTCCTCTTGTGAACCGCGCTTAGTCTGGACTTTCACCTAGGACCCATTTGCCTTGGGTGACCCTACCAAAGGCATAATGCCCCTGACAACAACTGATTCAAAAAATGTGAAAAAAGTTTAAAATATTTTTCATGAATAATAAAATAATTACAGAATTCAGTTTTCTACATGTGCTTGGGAAGCAAGTCTTGCAGTGAGAGTAATATGACCGCTGTTCTTGTAAAATATTAGTTACATGTCTGACTATAAATCTGCAATTCCCTTTAACAAAATAAAATACCTCCACAATTTAGTAAATAAGCACATTAGTATTAAAATGTCACGACAACGTGTATCAGACGTCAGCTACGGAATTAAATTCCTTAATAGGATCATATCAAAATATTACCCCCTAACCTTCTTAGAATTGCAGTAATCTCTGATCGACACAAGGCTGCATGTGGCAACACAGGGGCTAGAAGAGAAGTTTTCAGTTCCTGTTCTTTCATAGGTCATAAAAGCCCTGACGAGGCCACAATTTCCCTGTATGCCACTTTAGACATGATTCAGCAAAGTCTACAGACACATTTACATTAGAATCAGAGTCAGGTTTCATATAAATACTTAATATTCAGACCCCAGGCTTATTCAGACAGTCATGCAAGCTAAAAACTACTAAACGTTGTGAGTGCAAAATTAACTACATACATAAATATATATTTTGTTTATTATTACTCGAAGCAATTGTAAAAGTATGACTTTTGTTGTATGTTCAGTTGAATGATTTTCATTTTCTCATTTATTCATCACAATCTCCCTTTTAATTCGTTATCTCCACCCACAATGAATTTCACCAGCATCCCACCACCAAAATCCTGATCACACATATGCACCAATTTTCACCAAAATTGGCAGGGAAACTACCTTACAACAGTCCCAGTAATTATTTGATTTTGGAATCCCAAGTTCAAAGCTGAAGGTCAGAGCAAGGTCAAAGTTTTGGAAACAGATATTTTCTATATTAAAATTTAAATTGCATGAATTTCAGAAATAAACTGACACAGACCCAATGATTCGAAAAGAGCCAGACAGGAAACTATACAGACGCTTTCAAATGACACAAGTTCTTTTGACCTTGAGTAACCACGAATCAATATCAAGGTCATAGGACTTTGAGCACTAACAACTTTGAAACAACTGCCTGACAAACAAGTTGTTACTGTGAAACGCTTTATAAGAAATGATGCACATACTTTCAAATAAGAGAATTACCTTTGACCTTGAAGGGTTAAATCAAGGTCACAGGAATATGTGGATGATCTACCTTTGTAGTGTGAAAAAAATACTACACTATGCTGCCCTAGATAACACAAGTATTATTCCTTCAAGAAAAACAAGAAGAAAGTGGACTGAAGCAAAGCTGGCTGTAGCAGCATTTAAGGGGTCTCTTTTGTCATGCACCCATAGTATCTCTGGCGATGTGCTTGTAACATTTTTGGTGCACATTTTTAGATGTACATCATCTGTGAATATCTGCGTCAAAGGACAAGTAAAATGGTGGCGAAGAACGTTTAAATTGTGTCCTTACTACTTACTCTCATACCCATAGAACGTACTAGAGTAACAGTTGGGTAGTAAGTTCTTAACCTACAGCAGCACACTGCAATGTTTTTTATTCTGATTCAGCCAATCCTTGGCATGTTTACCTGAGAAAAACCTGGCAACCTCTGAGGAGAAACACTAATTAATATAAATAGATCCTAAGCCTACACTAGATCCCTCTATAAGTCAGACCAGAGGTTATTTTATACGAAAAGAACAGTCTGGATGGTGTATTGTATCACTTTATTATGGTGCCCTATTTTGTTTAAACACATTAATACCACATGGATGCCGGACATTTTTTGGATGCTAAAACTGCCAAACAGCAGGTTTCTGCCAAGATATGTGCTGTAGCTGCTAAGCCAAATGAAAATGTGTACAGTTTAGCACAATGGCATGCTGAGAACTCAAACCAAGCGTGCTAACCGCAAACTGTCAAACTGACTATAGAGAGAACATTGATTTTCTTTTAACTATTGTTTTACATGGATTTCCAGCTACTAAAAACTTCATTCTGGATAAAATATACACATTTTCGCTACTAAAAGTAGTGAAAAGAAATTCAAGGTCTCAAATACACTAAAGTAGAAAGATGTCTGATCCTTTGCGGTGGAATCATGTATTTATGACAATTATTTAACTAAAGGAGGCTCATCCTACCAGATACACATCACATGACTACAGCACGGTGCACAATTACATATTACAACATGATAGCAAAACAGTCGTATTGCACCTCTCCCATGTACCCTACACCAAAGTATGATCAGGGGTGATAACAACTGCAAAATTAAAGACCCTAAAAACTTTGCTGGTTAAGAAGTTTTTTAACCCCTCAGGGGAATTAGTTGTAAATAAGTCACCATGCTCCACACTCCATACCAGTAGGTGGCGGTACTGCACTAAATAGCTGTTTGCCAACAGCCATGAAACAACAAAGGAGAACAAGAAGAGAAAGAAGATGACGACCCGGTCAGCACCAAGGAAAAAAGTGCAGGCTAGTTTTAACTGTACTTTAACTTGCTTAAAAGCCAAAAATCAGAATTTCGGATGAATCCGGAATTTTATCACCCCGATAACGCATAATAAGATTTCTGTACAGTGCAGGCATTACCTCCTCTTTATTGGAGTTGAGGCTCAGCACAGCCAGGGGGCTGCTGGGAGTGCTACTGGCAGCCGGGGCCAGCTCGGGAGCAGAGCCTGATTGGGGTGAGGGTGACATGGCTAGCTGGCCGGCCACTCTGTTGCCGAGGGTGTGGGAGAGGTACTGCTTCACCTGCTGCCTCTGAGCCTGCTGGATGTGATACTTAGTGGGGTTTTCCAGGTGAGTCTGAACCTGAAAAGATACAGAGTAAACACACATTCTGGCATTTCGCTAATAGTGTCGCTTATTTTTATATCAGAGCATGAAAATGTACACATTTGCAAAAATGAGGTGCCTCACTTTTTAAAATACTTTAAATATAATAATTAATATATTACATAATGATATACAAAAATTCTAATCCAATACATCAAACACAATGTACTACTCGTGAAACTTTCATGGTTAAAGATACAGTTTGCAAGGTAGCCTTTAATATAGTACACAAGCAGTGCTGCGTACCATTACCTTGGCTGGGGGCGGGGCTAATTTCTGTACCATAAAACCTAAAACCTTTAATCAAAACGACTAACAATAACTGAATTGATTTAGCACAGCTAAAGGTCTAGAAACTGTTTTCAGAATTACAGACTGTACCTTTAAATCTTACAAAAGGCATTTCAGGAAAACAATGAAGATATTAGTGTCAAAACCTTATCAGTCTTATAACAGAGTACAATCAGAATTCTGCAGGAACCCACACACCTTCAGCACCTCCACGGGAACCTGTGTGGTGGTGGGGCGAGTGTTGGGAAGAGAAGACGAGACGGAGATAGCAGGACTGGAGTCGACGGACCGAAGCTGAGCACTGGACGCCTGCTGCTGGGCTTCTCTCCTCTCCTGGTCCTGTGCCTGCTGCCTCATCAGCTCCTGCCTCATCAGCACCCGTGATGACATGGCGGAGGTGCTCAGGGTCACAGCAGGAGCAGCGGGGGCAATTGAGCCACTAAAGGGTAGAAGGAGGGGGAAGCATATGGGGGAAAAACAGGTCTAGATTACAGCTCAGTACCATCATGTCTCTGTAGTGTGTCTGCAATACTCAGTTCGTACTAATGTTGGTTAAAATCCACACTACTGGGACACCCTACATACTTTTCGTACAATAAAAGTGTGGAAGTGTGTGCATTCAGATGCCGTCCTTGTTTGAGTTAGGATCTCTCCTGTCAATCATTTCATTGACACGCCTCTTCACTAAATCCTACAAACTCCTGAGAATGGTGAGTCTTGATTAGCACTTATTTGAACATGAGTGCATCTTCACAGACATTCAAGGGTAAAGGCTGAGGAGTGGGATGGGCCAGGATCTTCTGATTTAGAGGATTCAATATAATATATAAATACTCTCTTACACATATGCTGAACTGCTTTATCTCATTACTAGTGTCAGTAGTAATAGACAGATGCCTATCTCTGCAGATGGTGGAGTACACTCTGAACAAGGCTCTCTCTCTCTCTCTCTCTCTAAATATATATATAATGATAGTAATAATAATTAACACTGTAACAGCAAAATGTGCTTAATTAATTACTAAAAACACAATTAAGTGTGCAGCACCTATTTAATAAAAGGCACCATACAACTTGACATTTTCAAACATTTCTTACATGCTTAAGATATTTTAGTTTGGCAATTTTCTCCCTCTCAATCTCTCTCTCTCACACACACACACACACACACACACACACACACACACACACCTTTACATTTCCTCTAC
>JBCNYG010000015.1:3366148-3381521 GCA_039654305.1 Porochilus rendahli | reverse complement strand
ACTCCCTCACTTCCACCTCCATCACTATCACTCCCTCCCTTCTATCTCCATTACTATCACTCTCTCACTTCTCCCTCCATCCGGATTCTTTATTTTCTCCCACATTTCAAGCTGCAATCAGGTTACATATTTACGGTTCCTCCCACATCCCAAATGCATGCACATTAAGCTAATTAGATGTTTCAAATTGCCCCTAGGTGTGACTGTGAGTGTGAATGGTTACGTGTGGGGAAGGCATGCAATGGTTTGGTGAGCTGTTCACGGTATACCCTGCCTTCGCCCAGTATCGGCTAAGATAGGCTCCACCTTCATTGTGACACTAGTAGGATTAAGTGAGTGAGTAAATGATTAAAGAGTATGGTTAGTTACATTTCAGCTAGCTGAAATCGGGAGGTTAAAAAGCAAGTAAATCTCTGTTTAGAAGTCTTCAATACACAATATTTAATCACTGTAAATGTCCACATAATTCTTTTAAATAACGTATTAGCATAAGAGTGGCTTTAACTTGTTTCTATGTTGCATGCCACCCCCTATTCACTCACCACTCCTCCATGCGTTTCTCCAGCGCTGGTAACAGGAACTGTTGATGAAAGCAGTAAATAGAGCAGATGTTGGAAAAGATGCCCATCACCACCTCACAGGGGAAAGATCCTCGCGCTCGAGCCTCTTCCATCAACCGCCCGCAGAACACCTGGTCCAGGAGGTGAAGTCTGGACACGTACGCCTTCTCCGTGTGGAGGAGCTCATTCGCGATGTTAAACACACGTTGCTGCACTGATAACTGCAAGGCAAAACACATCTGACTGACACATCTGGTTGGACATCTGGAATGACAGTCTGAAAGTGTTCACACTGTGGTGAAAGCTCAGCCTCGTCTGGGAATCCTGACATTCTTTTGTGTGTAGAATCTTCTACAGGCTCATCTTTTCATACGCAAAAGTCAAGCATGAAATTACAGAGTTGACGTGAGGACGTGATAGCAATGTTCCTGGGATCCCTGTGACCAGGTGGCAATGTGGTGAAAAGATGCGGAACTGTAATAAAGGGTTGGTTTAAAATAGGAACATTAATAAGAGGAGTCCCTTTGAATCCAAAGCAGTGACATTTTCATCATGAATACTGATCGGATTTCACACTGAAGCAGAAAATGGCTGCGTCTGATGAACAGAAGCATTTACATTAGTTAAATGCTCGGCACCATCATGCTGAATTTCCATTTCCTGAGTCTATTATAGTTTGTTATTATCTGGTAGAAAGGATGAAATGATTTGGGGGTGGGATGTTTGGTTTGGGTGGGGTAGAGTGGGGTGTTTTGGGTGGAGGGGTTGTATTGCATGACCTTAACAGAGTACATTCACAAAATGTGGTTCCTTGAAGCAGGACAGGAATTTTGAATTCTTTAATTTAAGTCCAGAAAAGAATACTTTGGCTTTGGGTTGGAGATATGAGCATCCCAAGAGGTACGACTGTTGATGTGATCCTGGAACAGAATTGGTTCTAAAGGCATTTTTTAGAGTATGTAGGCATGCAGAGCTAGAAATGTCCTCAGAAAACACTCAAAGTTACCAGTTCATTATAGATGCAGCAACGGCAGAAGGCAAACAAACCTGTGCCAAATGTGTAAAACTCACAAATTTCACCTGGGCATAAAAAACATGGAGCTGGAGCTAAATAAACGATTGAGTAAATATATAATAAATACGTTTTAAGAGTGTTTTGGTTTGATGATCCAAATCTTCAATCCACGTCACATTTCTACAACCCATGTTTGCCATGTTTGGTACACCTCAGGGTTGAATTCTTCTCACTCCAGTTGAACCACACTCAAATGCTCAGAACACCTCACAAAGATATTCTCAGAACGGATGTTTTGGCCTGTAGGCAAACTGTTGATCTTTTTACATCCACTCATCAGGCCAGAGCTTATCATGGTTTTCAAGTGACTAGGAGTTTAACTCCTCCTGGATGGGACACTAATCCATTGCAGGTTACTTTCCCAGTATTTTTATGGAACCTATTATACATAACAGAGATTCGAGCCCGACAGTAAGGCGCAGGTTCGATTCCCGGGCTTGGGGCGTTTCTGTGTAGAGTTTGCATGTTCTCCCAGTGCTTGTGTGAGCTTCCTCTGGGTACTCTGGTTTCCTCCTACAGTCCAAAACCATGGCTGATTGCCAGTACCAAATTCCCCCTAGGTATGAGAGTGAGAGTGAATTGTTGTGTGTTTCTTGGCCCGGCAATGGTCTGACGAGCTGTTCAGGGTGTACCCCGCCTTCTCCCAGAGTCGGCTGAGATGGGCGTCAGCCTCCCTACGACCCTAATTATTATTCCTGTTATGCAGAATCTCCCTGACGCCATAGATCATCACTTCATGGTTGACAATGATGGCCAATTTTTTGCCTTTGGTATTAATCCAGCTTCATTCATATCGAAAGTCAGGGACAGGTTTTTATTTCAACCAAGACAGGTTTTTATTTCAATCAGGTCTGGCTCCTGCTTGGATGGGAGCTGAAAACCTGCACCCACACCAGCTCTTTGAGGATAAGGTTGAATACCCCTGTCTTTGGAAAACATGAGAGCCAGGTAGCTACCTTGAGAACCGGAAAGGCATGACTTCCATTCATGGGAAGGTGTGTCATGCGCCGGATCAGTTCAACCACAGTGGCCATGAAGGCTTCCTAGCTTTGATATACCTGGTGGTAAAATTGTATGTGGAATAGCAATTGCTACGTATGCATCGCAGTTACTGCCGATAGACATGACGGCTATGAGGTATGCATTACAGATTCTCACGTTTCTCAGGGAAAAGACCGTCCCCGAAATCTGCTAGAATGTTCACGGAATGGTCACGGTAGTCCCAGCCACGGTTTGCGCATATCAATAAATTCCTTATAAATGCAATATAATTCATTTCAATATCCAAAACTCCTTAAATTGAAAACAAAAATTATTTTAAATCCTTTTTTGCCTCGAACCACACTTGGATAATGACACCTACCTCAACAGAGTCCTGTCTCTCTGTTTTGGGCTGAGGTGGTATGGCCATGGCGTTCTCACTCTCATCTCCGCTCCCCTCTTCCAAATCACTGTCTCCCTCTGAATCTCTCACTCCTTCCTCCACGGCAGCGACAGCGCCTTCTCCCGCTGGTCCTTCCACACAGCCGCATGAGGAAGACGAGGATAGACGAGGAAGAGACATGCACACCTCTCTGTCATCGCCGGCAAAGCACAGCTCCTCGCTGTGAGACGGAGAGCTGATGCTGTCAATGCCGCTGTCCCGATTGGCCAGTTTAGTGTCTGTTTGCTGCGGTGGAAGGGACAAGCGATCAGGAGGGATTTCAGATTGGCCGAGGTCTCTCATCTCCATTGCGTCCAGGAGTTTGTCGGAGGCGCCATAGCCCGACTCTGTAGAAAGTCGCTTTTCTGAACAGGAGGCTCCCAAATCATTATCGTCCTCCTCTATGTCCTCCTGTACATCTACTTCCTCTTTGACTTCCTCCTCTTTTTCGTCTTCTTCCACCGTTTCTTTCTCCTTCTCCTCAGAAGGAGGCTCCGTGGGCTCGCTGAGGGAAGTGCAGGGTAAAACAGCATCCATAGTAGGTTGTGGTTCGGGTACCCTCGGCATGCACATCACTCCCCCTGTGATGTCAGGCACCATGATGATTTGCTCCCTGAAAATAGAACAAGATAATAACAATTTAGAATCGTGTAAGAATGGAAATGGTTCAACCCCATGCTTCCGGACAGTAATGTGACATTTACATTCGGGGAGGACAAACTGCACATGCAGTCATATAAAAATGAAGCTGTATGGGTGCGCTTCTCTCTGACCTCTCAAACCTCTCGATGAGGGACAGGACACATGTTGGGGAGGAGCTTCCCTCGGCCCGCGGCAAGCCTGTCCGTGATTGGCGAGGGTCTGCTGGGAGTGGGCGGGATGGAGGTGGGGGCAGGGGTTTGTCCGGGGGCCGGGGTCGGCGGCCGCTCTGTTGTTGGAGATGTGCTGGTTTCGGGGGCACTGAGCGAGACAAAATCAATAAAGCAATCGCTATTGTAAGTCTGACCAGGTCACATGACTACATCCAAGCGAGACATGTAGACAAGGTCAGCACTGCTGAGGCAGATTTCATATTATCCAATACTATTATTACAGTTTTTAAACAATCTTCTACTTGTTTCAGAACTATTATGTTATATATAATAAGTTATAAAATGTTGACTATATTGTTCTTTGTATAATCAGAAACATTAGGGCCGGCAAGTGAGGACTGAGATACCCACCTTGTGGTTTGGGACCAGGTAATGGTGGACGTGTTTTTGGGGGCAAAGGTGGCGTGTTTTGAGTCTCGTTCTCGCTGGTGCCATTGCAGTGCTGCAGTCCCAGTGGCCCGGGGTCCGAACAGAGACGCTGAGGGGCTTCATGGGCTCCTGGACACGGACCTGGCTCCAGAGACAGACTCTTAGTCAGGAGCCGAGGACTGGATGTGGACGGACCTGAGAGAGACAATAAGAGAAAGAGAGTAAAACAGAGTAAGTCTTCTGTATGCAGTGTTTAAATATTGTTTAAAACTAAATCCATTAGTCATTTGTAAATCCATCTACACTAAAAAAGTTGCACACTAATATTTCATAGACAGCGTTTATCCTTGATTGCGTGTAATCTCCATGGCAATGTTGCTCCAGTTGGTCAGGACGAGGCTCAGCAACAGTAATGGGTACTAAACTGAAGTCAGCTGATGATCTGAATGTTCTGAATGAGCAGGTCATCACATGTCCTTCCTGTGCTTGGGGGGTTCCTCCAGGTACTCCGGTTTCCTCCCACAGTCCAAAAACATGCACATTGGTATAATTCCAAATTGCCCCTAGGTGTGTGAGAGAATGGTTTTGTGTGTGTTGCCCTGCGAAGGCCTGGCGAGCTGTGTACCCTGCCTTCGGCCAGAGTCGGCTGAGATAGGCACCAGCCTTTTCACAACCAGGTAGACTGGGACTTTCAAATACAAAGGTCAAAGTTAACGTTAAAATAACTGGAGAGAAGCAAAAGTAAGCACGACCCGAGATCCATGAACTTGAAGTCTCTTCCACATCAGTGAATCTCTTTTACGTCTGACGTTTATCACTTTATTTGCATTTGGACAAACCGTTGCTCTGGGAGTGAAAATGTATTTTTCACGTGTCTCTAAGATCAACAATTGTAAGTGCCATGTCAACACTTCTGTTTTAAAATGTTATATTGAACCTTTTTACGCAGTGCATGTTCTACAGTATAGAGTGTAACAGAGGAATTAGTTTTCATTTGACCAGTCCTGTTCTATATCAACATCCTATAAACCACTCTCTCTCACTCTCTCTTTCTCTCTCTCTCTTTCTCTCTCTCACACTCTCACACACACACACACACACACATACACACACACACACTTCTTTCGGGTTTCACTGTAAACAGAGTGCCTCAGATTATAAGAAGGACTTCTGATTGGCTGCTACTTAACTCGAGGTAATACACAGAAGAGCGACAGATGAAATAAATCCTACAATTTAAATGCAAATCCAAATAAACTCTTTTTTTGTATGCACATTGGATTACAGTCTTATAAAAATGTTTCCTGACAGCTGAGAGATTTTCACATTCATAGACATGTGGCGGAATACCCGAGGGGACACAACGTTGCAGAATTCCGACAGCGTCATTACGCAGCCGGAGCTTTTGGGCTGGAATAAACACTACCAGTAGCTTTTTGATCCAGTTTAAACTCCTGTTCGGAAACTAACATCTAAAACGACATTAGGGGTAAAGGATGAGTGAAGTGCAATTTCTGTTCTGTAGAGGCTCCTATTATGCAGATAAATATAAAAGAATTCATCTAATAAACTTCTCCATTGCAACAAATTGCTGTTTCAGGATTATGTCATAACTTGAATAATTCCAAACTGAAATCCCAAAGAAAGACTGTATATACGGTACAACGGCACAGTAGTAAAGTGGTTAGCACGTCCACCCCAAAGCATAAAGGTCCTGGGTTTGGGTTTACATATTCACCTCATGCTTGTGTGGGTTTCCTCCAGGGACTCTGGTTTCCTCCCAAAGTCCAAAGACATGCACATTAAGCCAATTGGCTGTTCTAAATTCAGAAAAAAATTGTCCTAAATTCTCCAGGTGTAAATAATTTGCCAGACCGCTTAATCGTACTAGGGTCTCAGGGATCTCAGCTGACTCTGTGCAAAGGCAGGGTACACCTTGATCAGCTCAACACACACACCCATTCACACTTACACTCACACTCACACCTAGGGGCAATTCGTAACAGCCAATAAGTCTAATGCGAATGTCTTTGGACTGTCGGAGGAAACTCTAGTACCCCGAGGAAACCCACGCAAGCACAGGGAGACCATGCAAACTCCACACAGAAACACCCTTTAGCAAGTCCAGGACATGGGAGGCGGACCTGGTAACCACTACGTTGTCATGTTATTTTATAACAGGTATATTCCAAAATGAAACAATCATCATGTTTTATGTAATGTAGGTTCTTTTAAATACAGTAATCGTGTATTGTTCATTTGAATACACAGGCATATTGAGCAGCCAGGTTTATTTCCATGTAATTTGGCTCTAACACACTGCAGCTTTAGAAGCTTTAAACGAAAAAAGTGAAGAGTGCGAACGCCGCTCGCGTGCGTCTGGAGTGGATTATGTAGGTCAGTGTGTTAGAGTGTCGGCCTACAGCGTAGCCATGCTGTGTTATGATTTGCCTGTTTAGCAGCTCAATCAATCCAAACACTTCATGGCTCCCGTCTCAATACGACTACGAGGACACGGAAAGGAAAATGCTGAACGAGCTTCATTGGGCCGTGCCAGCCACACACGGGCAAGCTCAAAAAAAATCTGCCATGGAATTTTTTTAAAAAAGTGCCACAGACAGGTCGGGTGGTGTGCACACTAGCCTTGTGATGTTGCAGCTTTGCCTTTTTTTTCTTAAAAGGAGAAAAAATCTGGCATGTGTGCCATTACCCAGAGGTAATTGGTTCCATATGACGACACTCGTACCCACTTCTGCAGACATGGGGGCTGAAATGACTTCCACATGTTCCGTTATAATGCCTTCAAGGGGAAGAGAGAAAGAAAAAAAAATTGGAGAGGAGGGAAAAAACAAAGCTATCCTAGCCGCAGACTTAACCGCTCAGTCTCTTCAAACCCAAAGAGTTTGCTTTATTGTATCCCCTGTTTTACTTCTCTAACCTCCTCTGAAATTCTCCAGCACCCAGTGGAGGGCCCATATTTAGCCTAGTACACGAACGGTCATTTTTATCCGCTGCAAACACATTTTAGTTGAAATGCATTAAACATTTACGTCCCAATCCACCATACTTGTGCACGCTACATACACGTGGACGTGTCATCCATTCATCGAGTGTTTTCACAGCTGATGCAGCATCCCTTTTGAAATGCAAGAACGAATATCTACTACAAACTCATCGTCGTAATCCTACACTTCTTAAAATATACAAATACGAAGCAAGCATTCGAAATCAAAGTGATAAAACATAGACCTGTAGAGAAATTTGACGCAATGCATAAAACATATTGTCATCAAAAAGCAGACAGAGGAAAAATATTTTCCATTTGTTCCTCCTTTTTTCCCCTTTGCAGTCTCTTGACCAGTCTACGTCACTCAAACATCTAAACAGATGGATAAATCCTCTCTCTCTCTCATTCCACAGACTCAGCCAGCTCTTTCTCAGAAAGCACAAATTACAGTCTTCTAATCTGTCTTCTCTTAAGCGGTGTATTTTTGTAGCCCTCTAATAAGGACATCTCTGTCTAACCGGTGGAACCACAAATAAATGTCGGTTTAAAAGTGTAAAGTAATGAATCAGGGCGGCACGGCGGCGTAGTGGTTATCATGTCCGTCTCACAACAAGAAGTTCCTGGGTTCGAGTCCTGAGCTCAAGTGTTTCTGCATGTTCTCCCCATGCTTGCATGGTTTTTCTGTGGGTACTCCGGTTTCTTCCCACAGTCCAGAGACATGCACAGTAGGCTCAGTGACTGAGATAGACTTCAGCCTCCCTGTAACCCCAATAGGGTCAAGCAGTTCGGCAAATGAGTGAGTGAGCGAGTGAGTGCGAATTGCTAGCATTTGCTGTTTAGATTGCTCGCTGTAGGGTGGCGCAGTGCTTAGCACGTTCGCTTCACAGCAAGAAGGTCCCGGGTTTGATTCTTGAACTCGGGGTTTGGTGTGTGGAGTTTGCATGTTCTCCCCATGCTTGCGTGGTTTCCTCCAGGTAGTCCGGTTTCCTCCCAAAGTCCAAAAAACATACCCAGTTGGCTGATTGGTGGTTCCGAATCACACCTAGGTGTGAGTGTCAATGTGGATGGTTATGTGTGTGTGTTGTCCCTGCGATGGCCTAGCAAGCTGTTCAGGGTGTGCCTAGCACTAGAAGTGAAAAAGGAAATGAACAGTGTGCTACCTCACATGATATTTAAAAAATAAAAGATGAAAGATTAGGGAATTACTGTGGTATGTGAATGCGACATGAGACCTTGTCTTGTTTACACACTTCAGGAGGATTCACTAGATTTATAAGACCCTTTTCCCAACAGGGGCCTCACGTTAACACGATGCTAACATGCATGACGACCTGCTGGATACACAGCGAAGCTTCCTTCTGACTGACGGGCATTTTCATGCTCCACTTGCCAAACCGGTCTTTCAGGGCAGAAGATACAGTAAAAAGGGATACAGAATTACAGGACTCAAGCTTCAACCCTACACGAACAACAGCCGTTTTAAAGAAGAGTTCATAAACCTCGACTTCCTGACTGTATAAGAATGATGTCATCAAACCTACAATCTCTACCAGTGTGTGAGATTTATTTTTTGTTAAAAGGGAAACTGATGCTAGGTGGCTAGTCGACTAACAGTTCCTGAGACAAATTGTTGAGAGGGACTATTTAGCAATGTCCACGTCGCCTTTGGGGAATAGTTGTTTTAGTATACACTACCCAAAAGGCGGGGTGATATGGCACGAAAAAAATCAGTATTTTTTTTTAAAGCAAGGGCAAAATCAACACAGGAACCAATATTCCTACTGGGGTCATGGAGAGGCTGGAGCCTATCTTAGCCGACTCTGGGCGAAGAAGAGGCTCACCAGTCCATCGCAGGGATAACACATACGGACAACCGTTCACATGCACACTCGTAGCTCGGAGCAATTTAGATTAGCTAATTAGTTGAATGTGAATGTCTTTGCACTGAGCAAGGAAGCCGGAGTACCCGAAGGAAACCCACGCAAGCACATGGAGAACATGCCGACTCCATACAGTAACACCTTCGCCAAGCCCACAACTCGAACCCGGGACCTTCTTGCTGTTAGGCGGACATGCTAACCACTACACCACCCTATTACACTTACAGCTTGATGAACTCTAATGGTATAAGTGACAGAAGATATGAGCACAGACTCACATGGACTGCACAGAGAGAGAAAGGTACTTTCATAACGACTTTACGAACCAAATCTCAACAACATTGTGAACCACTTTTAATAGCGCTATATAATTTAGTACATGCAAAAATTATAGAAAGAAATTTCTCACTGAGGGATGGATTTTTTGGCTGCTGCGACTTGAACATCTGGATTTTTGAGTCAGCCAGACATATAGTAGCAGTGCATTGTATCTTGCAAATCATGCAGATTCAGCTATTTATATCGTATCCAAGATTAGAATTTCAGAGTACAACATCCGTTTCAGAAAGTGCTGATTTCCTCCGAATTTCACTCTCCGACTCTCTCTAGTGCTCCGTAAACGCCTAGTTCTACGTTCTACCATGAAATTCCTTCTGCTTCTAAATAAAAAGAGGGACAAACAGAATACAATAAAATGCAATTTTTTAATACTGTGTCATAATATTAGCACATCCGCCTCACAGCGAGAAGGTCCCAGGTACGATTCCCAGCTCGGGCCATTTCTATGTGCAGTTTACATATTCTCCCTGTGTTTGCAAGGGTTTCCTCTGGGTACTCCGGTTTCCTCCCACAGTCCAAAAATATGCACAGTATGCTGATTGGCTATTCCAAACCACCCCTAGGAGTGAGAGTGAGTGTAATGGTCGTTCGTCTGTTGGCCCTGTGATGGCCTGGCGAGCTGTTCAGATTTTCAGCTTCATGTTTTTGCATTTTATATATTATTTTAACCAGGTGGCATGGTGGCGTGGTGATTATTACAACCACCTCACAGCAAGAAGGTCCTCGGTTTGAGTCGCAGGCTCGGGACCGGTGAGAGTGTTTCTGTGTGGTTGTGTGGGTTTCGTACAGGTTTCCTCGCACAGACAACCAAAGACATGACATTAGGCTAACTGGCGGTTCCAAATTTCCCCTAGGTGTCAGAGTGAGTGTAAATTATATGTGTGTTGATTCTGCGATGGACTAGAGTGGACTTTACTCAGTGCATGAATAATTTTTTTAACCATGACCAAGGCAGGTCAGGTGAGGTCTGCACTTCGAGCCTGATGTCTGATCTAAGTGACCGTGACAAACTGTGAGTGTCCGTCATTTTGATTCAGGCATCCGCTACTTGGGATAACGTTCCTTAATCCCGAGATAGCGGGTCAATTAGATCGCACCATTCCCGAGTAGTATAAAGGTAAGCCTGTTGGGCTTTTACATCCGAGCCTAGTGGCTCATCAGACCAGTGCGTATTTGGTGGACAGAAGCACACATGTGGTTAAGACCTTGCCCAGGGGTCTTACGCAGTGGGGGTCTAGCGGGGATTTGAACCCATGACTTCCTGATAACGAGCCACTACGCCACCAGCCCCACATATAACAGTTAGTATATACTAATTATTTTATATCTGTATAGGGAAATGTCCACGCCAGATTTTACTATTTCCCTGACAAAATCCAAGATCTTAGAGAGCAATTAATTTCACAGTTATATCTTTAAAATACTGTACTGTGGATGGATGCAGGAGCTCAATGCCATGGCTTAAAAATCCAAGGGGTGTACGAGTGAGCTCAAGGTCAAACCATCACAAACGCTTAAAGTGCATAAATTAAAGGAGCAAAAATCACACCCACTTTACACGACCCCTCAAAACCACACACACACATATACACACACAAACAACACACATACACAAATGCCCACACACTCCTAATCATGCACAGCAAACAAGACACACCAGGAATCTGCAGTGTACAGAACACCAGTGTTTAGGAGAGCCCCAGATTCCTCTGCAG
Source organism: Porochilus rendahli (assembly GCA_039654305.1). NCBI lineage: Eukaryota > Metazoa > Chordata > Actinopteri > Siluriformes > Plotosidae > Porochilus > Porochilus rendahli. The sequence continues at coordinate 3,370,281 of JBCNYG010000015.1, read as the reverse complement.
TGTAGAAGAGTGGAGCAGACAGGATTGAGTGTCCTGGGCTTAAGAGGACTCCTCCATGGAGACAGATGAACGGCTGACTAAGCAGACGAGTGTCAAGAAGGCAACATGTTTTTGGCAGTCTTTCTAGGGGGATGGTTTATCTTACAAATGACACACTACTTAAAAAACCTTTCTGATTAAATGTAAAATATTTTCGTGGTCGTGTTGTCAGGCTGTACAAACATGTTACATCACCAGTGCAGAATTTACAGCATGTAGAAATACAAGTTATTTCGGACGTACTTTAAAGCATTATCCCTTAATTTACTGCTTTCAACACCTCTTTGTATAATCGGTGCTTACAAAACCCAGAAAAATGTCAACCCTCACTCACTCACTCATTCGCTGAACCGCTTAATCCGACACCGGGCAAACAGCAAAACCTCACCTCAGGGTGGCTTACACACTGGTGTAGTGGTTAACGTGTCTGCCTCACAGCAAGAACGTCCTGGGCTTGGCGAAGAAATATAAATAAAAATTTATATAAAATAAATAAAAAAAAATATACAATATCTGTTCTGTCCATCAAAGGTCAAAAAATTATTATTGCATATCAGTTTAGTGTCGGGTGGCACTGTGGCATAGTGGTTAGCACGGTCACGTCAGAGCAAAAAGGTCTGAGGTGAACGTGTTAACCACTACACCACAGTGCCACAGTGTTCGCCCCCATGCATATGTGGGTTTCATTCGGGTACTCCAGTTTCCTCCCACAATCCAAAGACATGCACTTTAGGCTAATTGCCTGTTCCAAACTGTCCCTAGGTGTGAGTTTGTGTGTGAATCTGAATGTTGACCGTGCAATAGCAAGTTGTTCAAGGTGTAAGCTGTGTTCGCCTAGGTCAGATGACATGCCGACCCCAGCCTCCCTGCGACCCCATTAGGATAAAGTGGTTATAAAAAAAATCAATGAATGAACATTAATTATTCAAGCAAAACATGAAGTATACAGTAAAAGTAACATGGATTTAAATTAGTCTTTGTTTTTGGCTTCTGTTACTAATTTCTTGCATAATGTGTGTGTGTGTGTGTGTGTGTGGCTCTGCGATAGTCTGGCAGGACATGCAATCTGCAATATAAGACTGCCAAGTTAGCTGTTAGCTAGCTGCACTGTGCGCTATGATCTTTAGCAGCTTCTCTTAGAAGAATTTGCCGTATCTTTAGAAATCCTACTGTCTACTGTGCTGCATCTTACATCCTTAGCATTTTCTCAGAATTCAGCATATTCCTTACATTTTTCAGATTTAAGTCCATCTATACTATATAAATACTAACATACATCCTATTCGTCCATATTCTGTACCATTTATTCATCAGGGTTATGGGTAAAGCTGGAGCCAATCCCAGCTGATCTCAGGTGAGGGGTGAGATAGTTTTTAGCATGTCCACCTCAGAGCAAGAAGTTCATCCAGTCCTTCAGTGGGTTTCCTCCAGGATTCCACTTTCCTCCCACAGTCCAAAGACATGCCTATTAGGCTAACTTGCTGTTGCAAATTGCCCCAGCTGTGAGTGTGAATGGTTGGGTGTGTGGGTTTGTGTTGCCCTGCGATGATCTGGGGAGCTGTTCAGCATGTCCAGTGTTGGCTGAGATAGGCACTAGCCTATACACAACCCTAATGAGTGAAAGCTAACACAAAAACAAACAACCATTCACACAAACATCACTGTCACACCGCTGGGCAATTTAGAATAGCCAGATGACCTAATGTGCGTGTATTTGGCCTTCGAAGGAAACCGCAATGCCCTGAGAAAACTCATGCAATCACTGAGAAAACATGCAAACTCCTCATGGAAATGACAATCATTAACCTTCACCCCCGTGAGAACAAGCTTGGTGGGGAAAAACTAGTAATAAAAAAATAATAATAAAAATAAACAACAACAACAACAACAACAACAACAACAATAATAATAATAATAAAAATAATGCACTAAAACCATTACAAGCCTTTAAAAATAGACTTCCATGTTGTGTCACCAGGACGGGTTTCCCACAGATGTCTGGATGGCTACATGATCTATTTTTTTGGCTTTAAGGCGAGCACAACACACAAATACAAAACAGAAAAAAAAAACTCAAAGAGATTTTTCGAATGCCTGCGTCTCTCTGCTTTTGGTTTATCTGTTTATCCTGTAAGCTGGTGGTGTTTGTGAATAACAGATGTCTGATCGACTCTATCTGTACAGATCTATGGATCTGGACTCCTTCAATTAAACTGATCTGCTCTTCTGGATGGCAGGTGCTTCTGAATCAATGATCCATCCTTCTGCTGCCCACGGTGTCCATCTTATCTGACTATCCCATGAATATTTCATGAATCGTGTATTACCCAGTTTAAAAGACTCACCCTGAAACCCCTGAATACATCAGGATGTTATATCTGCATTTGAGATGTGTAGGGTTGGTGCATGTGTCATGTCATGTCATGTCATTTTCTGAAGCACTTTTAACTTCATTAGGGTCACGAGGCGGCTGGAGCCCATCCCTGCCAACTCCGCGTGAAAGAGAGGTACACCCTGAGCAGCTTGCCAGACCACCGCAGGGCCAACACATACACAGCCATAGCCCAACAGGCAATTTGGAATTCTTAGTTAGCTTAATGTGCATGTCTTTGGACTGTAGGAGGAAACCAAAGTACCCAGATAAAACCCACACAAGCATGGGGAGAGCCCGCACACAAAACTTCAGATATTGTTTGTCAGAAACAGGGCTTGAACCCATGACCTTGTTGCTGTGAGGAGGATGTGCTAACCAATATTCTACCATGCACATCCCATGTAAATAAATCTTGCATTTATTTATTTTTCAGCCGGCCAACAGGCTCACATGATCACATTAAATTTTAGATATGGCTGGGTTTAATTTTGTGTTTAAAAAAATAATTATTAAAAAAAAAAAAGAAAAAAAGGGAACTGTGTGGCTTTTGTGCAGCTGTCACGCTGGGGAAAACCAAGCGGAATGTAAGCGCACGTTCGATATTATCTTGTCTACAGTGAGTGAAAGACTTGTTGCAAATTGCATCCTGTGGATTATTTATATCCATTCGTCGCTGACTACACCAACAGGACAGTCAACACAGCCGGCACTCAAACACCCGTTCAATTTAAATCCATACTGTTAACAGATGAGCTCCCTGATATGATCACAGACACTTTCAGAAGTAAGTGTCAAACATCATTGACTTATGACTGGAAGGTTGTCCTTTCAAGTCTCAGGATGATCAGGTTAAGTGGGATTTAAACCGACACCCTTCCAGACACGCGTGTAGACATAAATCGATGATTTATGTCGGACACTGACTTCTGAAAGCATGTCTGGAAGGTTGTCGGTTCAAATCTCAGGACAATCAGGTTCCCACTTAACCATCATCAGATTTATGATTAGATTGGATTGTGGAGAGAGACTTTCCTTTAGTCAGACTGAAGAATTAGCAGTGATAAATCCCACAGATCAAATAGATCCTCTGTGACATTTGGATCTCTAACTCTGTCAATGGGGCGTCACGCATCTGTCATCTACTGTAACCGATACGACACGCTGGCCAATCAGAATCGTATCCTTGCCACCATGACTGGAGGGAACGGCAGTGCATAATAAACCATGCATTACAAAGATAGCTGTTTTCTTTTTTTCAAGTAGGCCAGCTACAGTTATATCCATGGTGATGCTTTTGAAAAGGGAGAAATGAATGGCTGACTCTGAAACAGAAACCCCAGCAACGCCCACCACAACATGGCACAGCAGAGGGAGCGTGGGTATAGTGTTTGTATCCCCTCATAGCAGAGCATTTATAGAATATAGTATTAGAAACACTGCAACTGCAGGATACTGCAGCATGTACATGCATCAGTCTGGAGAAAATGAATGCACCTGAAACAGTTGCACACAGCACTTGGGGCTCGCGCTGGGTACAGAGCGCGCATCATGGAGTAACCTTTAAATACATGCAAGTATCAGGGTTGGTCATGGCAGTAGTGCCTTCCCCAAGAATCGGCATCCCTATACACACACACACACACACCCACACACACACACACACCCACACTGTATGCCACCTAGATGCCAGCATAGCATCTCCTGCATCCCTGACTGCATC
>JBCNYG010000015.1:3354455-3365436 GCA_039654305.1 Porochilus rendahli | reverse complement strand
CGACTTCACATTTTATCTTAAAAATATAAAAACTGTCAATTAACAAATAAATAAATAAATAAACAACAACAGCAGCGCAAAAGACATCAATCAAGTCCATGACTTGCAACATGCACATTAAAAAACAGAACCCTAGCTGAGATCAGAAGGCATTTACTGAAAAAAAATGCACATCTTGCAAAGAATAGACATTTTCTTTTAGATTTTTGCAAGGCTTTATGGCTGCTGCAGGGGAACATGAGATCACTATGAGATTATTATGAGATTATTATGAGATTGTTATGAGATTATTATGAATATGGTGATGATGCAGAGTGAGGGTATGGTGCAGATGGATATGGATCGGATAGACATTTGAACATTTTGCATTACAAATCACCATTTTCTGAAAATGCACGAAAGAGATATGAGAAAAGGAAGGTGATGAGCTCTTACCCCGGAGCACATTGGTTTTCTCCATGTACATCGCGCAGCAAAGCACAAAACCGGTCATTAAAATACAGCACGGTGGAGAACGGTCTTCCCCACACTCACACACACACGCTTAAAGACGGAGGGAAATAAAAGGAGTGACAGATTAGCGGGGAAGAGGAGAAACAGCGTGCGGTGAGATGGATAAACGGTACACGGTGAGAGAAACCCTGGGAATGAAACCGGCCATCTTCAGGAGCAGCAGATCATCTCATGGGTGCGCTTTTTAACATTAATAAAAGCCTTTACAAATCAACCAGGGCTGAATTACAACCCGCACACCATCTGTTAAATGTTTTTAAAGCGATGACACTTATAAACCAAGCAAAAGAAATGAAATAAAATGCAGTTTAATGGCTGTATATCCCCCCCGCCCCATTTCACGCAGCCAAGCAGCACAGCCTCAACACCGGTCGAGTTAGCCCCGCCCACTCCTTCTCGCTTAACCACGCCCACTCGTGTATTTCTCTCACCCCACTCTTCTTTCGTAGCCACACCCACTACCGGTCCTCTGTTGCCTTGGCAACGTATTCAGAGGGTCTGGTTGTGACAAGTGCTGGTAGTTAACACTTGCGTTCTACTGACAAGAGACACGAAAACCAAAATGATTGTGTTTAATGAGCACCTGCAGACCGGGATGGATGTGTGCGGCTTTAAAATCAATCTCACTGTGGTTCATCGAGCACGTGCAGGTTCAAAAAAAAAATAACCTCATCTAGCTATATTTACATGGGACCTAAGCATCGATAGTCAGAGTTCAGTTTAATCAGAGTATGAAACGTAAACAAGTAGATTGGAATTAAATAATGTCTACATGGTGGCGTAGTGGGGCTCGGGGCGTTTCTGTGTGGAGTTTCCATGCTTATGCGGGTTTCCTCCAGGTACTCTGGTTTCCTCCCAAAGTCTAAAATCATGCACAGTAGGCTGATTGGCTGTTCTAGATCAACCCCTCGGAGTGAGTGCGAATGGTTGTGTGTATGCGTTGCCCTGCGATGGCCTGACAAGCTGTCCAGGATGCATCCTGCCCATGCCCAGAGTCGGCTGAGATGGGCGCCAACCTTACCCATGCCCCTAATTAGTATTACGCGACTTAGAAAATGAATGAATGAATGAATGAATGGTGGCGTATTGGAAAATGCTCTCGTCTCACAGCAAGAGGGCTCTGGGTTACAGCTCTATGAGAAGGCACCTTCCAAGTATTGTCTCCTTATCAAATATGAGGCATAAATATGCTCCACCTGCCACCTGCCTCTTTACAATCTGCTGTGCATGCGCAAGCAGAGAAAAAGCACTTTTGTATGTATTTTTGTGTGAGTGAGCACACAGATGCCCATGATTGCCTGTGATTGCTTTAAGTAACAAGGAGGCTTGTGTATGCCATTCCTCTTTCCCGTGTGAGAGTCTCCAATGTGGCATCAACCTGGATATGAGCCTTCGATCTTCAGGTTGACAATCGAGCACCTTGTTGATACGATTGTCTGAGTGGATTTGTATAGATCCACATGCTTGCATGTGGGTTTCTTTGGGGTGTTTTCCGGTTTCTTTCCACAGTCCACATTATGTGACTATAGGTGTGAATGTTAAAGTGAGTGAGAGAGGGCAGTGGTGGATTAGTGGTTAGGGCGATGGTCAGCAGTTCAATCCCCACTATTTCCACTGTATTTGCCCTTAACCCTCAGTTGCTCCACTGAATACGTCTGCCGAATGGATACGTCTGCCGAATGCTGTAAATGAGGGTGATGTTTGTCCTAGAGAATGGGCTCTGCAGAGAATTTGCAACCCTCTCAGGTAAAAACGTACATAGCAACGAAACCATGAATGTGGTCCAATGCATCATGGGTGCAGAATAGGATAATAAAAAACATAGCTATGCTCTGGGAATTACACCCTGACATATTAATGCATATATAATAAATGTCATTGCAGTTATACTGAATACGTACCAGACCGCAGTGATATTCCATATACTCAAATAATTATTAGAGATAGGAAATCAGCAAATATTGTTTTTACTCTCTATAACACTTCTATTTAAAAAATCATTAACACTTACTAAAATATGCTAGATGACATCACAGACTATTTTTTACACAATGTTGATATTCCTCTATGTCTGGCAAAGCATTACTCTACAATGCTAAGTTTAATTATATTGGGACAAAATCTCGCTCCGGATGGCACAGTGGTGTAGTGGCTAGGCACGTCTGCCTCACAACGAGAAGGTTGTGGGTTCGAGTCCCGGGCTTGAGCATGACTGGAGTTCCAAATTGACCCTTGGTATGATTTTAAGTGCCAATGGATGTGTGTGTGTGTGTGTTGGCCCTGCGATGGTCGGTTGAGCTGCTCAGGGTATTCACACAGCGCATCGCCCAGTGTCGGTTGAGATAGGCTCCATCCACCCTAGTAGGATTAGGCAAATTAATGGATGAAAATTTCGCATTAATGAACAATGCTGTTTTTCAAGGTGGCAAGGTGTTTAGCGCGTCCACCTCACATCAAAAAGGTCGTGGGTTCGAATCCCAGGCTCTGCAAGGGTGTTTCTGTGTGGAGGTTCCTCCCACAGTCCAAAGATACGCACATTAAGCTAACTGGCTGTTCCAAATTGCCCCTAGGTGTGATTAAAAGTGTGAATGGTTGTGTGTGTGTTTACCCACCAATGGACTGGTGAGCTGTAAAGTGTGTCATCCTGAGTCGGCTGAGATAGGCTGCACCTTATTCCTATTTTCATTCTGCCTTCACATTGATTATTTGTAATACTTACTTGCTTCTAGTTGGCTACATCATTGACCTTACACTATAGCTAGTTTATACTTTACTTGTTGGCCATGTATTTTAGTTGCCTTCTGTCAGTGCTGTCACAAGATTACCTGCTCCTCAGTTTTATCGTACAGTACAAACTCATACGTTGCATTTGAATGGTTTTGAAGAAGCCTAACTGCGAGTAATTTACTACAAGTAAAATGGAATCATTAATATATTGATAATAACACCCATTATTAACTAGCCTAGCTTCTGCAGCCCTTTATATGCTCCAGTGTCCCTGAGCGACCATTAAACCAATCGTTAATAAAGTGGATGTGATCCCACCTGCTGAGATCCAGGCTCAGACCTGAAATGTGCTAATTACAGAGGTTTTACAGCATGGTCTAGTATCATGTTCAGAGAAAACAAAAGAAAAACAGCATGATGGGCCATTTGTAGCTTCACATCACCGTTAAACCAAGAGCATTTTAAAGAGGCTTCATAGGCATTACAGGCAATGAGAGCTGGCTTTTATCTCTCAGTGCTGGAGATATAATGCTGTGTGGACGGTAAAACTACTTACATAATTGGCTTTAACTAATTGGCTGCCATAATTTGTATACTTACTCATGTCAGCTCAGCTTTGTAGAACGAGAATGTGGGTTAGCAGTATGCTGATTGACTAATAGCACAGACTAAAATACATTTGTAATATGTTTTACAGACGATGACAGAAATGATCATTTATTTTTTGCTTCTACACTGTAATGTAGGCTATGCAGTAACAATATTAAAATACATGAGAAGTTGAACTGAGCAAGTACAGTAGTTTAATAGAAGGCATTCATATAATATTATTATTATTATTATTATTATTATTATTATTATTATTATTATTATTATTAATATCTCTATTTTTTGTTAAGCCCAGTGTTGCTAGGTCAATGCCGAGCACCCCTGCACTTAAACCCACATGGTACAGTCCATCAACAAAGGGTGTATATTAAGTGTCAGCTACAGTGACTTATAGAGAACAACGCTAATAAATCCATGAAATCTTAATGTAGTGTTCGTAAAAATCATCGGCTTGCAGATGTTCCATAAACAAATAAGTACACAAAGTTTGATGAGGATTGGCAAAGTATATCTAATTGACATTAAATTAAACTTACATTAAACATTGAAAAGTTAAGTCAAACGTGCAGGATGGCCAATCTCAGCTTCCAGTCGAGACATCAATATGATAGAAACAACTGAGAAAAGTGTCTGCAGTACTTTGCTTAGTATTCCAGTTTAATTAGGAACATTTTTCCACCTGGTTTGAATTAAAATGTTCAGTCTAAAACAAAACTAAAATTTATTATTCTTTGCGCTGAAAAAACAAAAATGAAACAAAAAAAGTGAAAGTTATGTTTCTTTACAACCCTATCACTACTTAAACTATAAGAGTTCTATTTGAACATGAGCACACACAGAGCAATCCTCCGCCAAGCCCAGCTTGAATCAAAATGTCAAAAATCATCCAAACCCACAATGTTAAAAAATCCTTTAATAAAAATCCTGGATCCAGAATTAAATCTGGTTCATTTCCAAAATCTACTGGAGGCTTCCTTGTCCAAAGCTCTGCCTCTGGTAGAAATTTCAGTAAAATCTGCAGAGAGCTTTTCGCGTAATCCTGACAATCAGCTACACAAACTGAGGGTAAAACACCACCTCCTTGGTCAAGGTAATCAGCTTCAGAGCTTAAAGGCACTAAAAACCCTTTATTGATACAGACTGCTTAGATACTGAGCAATTTAAAATAGGACAGAAAGATCAGGGATGAAACGCAGCTAAAAATGTAAGATTGAGAGGCTTTCCCAATTGCCTCAAAATCACAGGTAGTACATGCGATCATGGTGGCTTTTATTATAGTGTAAAGTGTGTTCTGAAAGGCGCACGCTCTGTGCTCACTGTCAAAGGACGTAATCATCTCCAGCAGTGACTCTATTCAAACTGGAGACCTTTAAGGGTATGTATTGTCCCTACTCCCCATCCAACCCCCCCATCCCCTTTCTGCTGGGAGTAACCCCTGCTGGGTCTGTAGTACTGTCATTCTGGTCAGCCTTGGCGTAGGCTGATGGTTTTAAATGGAGAGATTTGGCCCCTGATTTCCCTGGAGAGATGGCCATCTGCCTCCTGTCACCCTGCCCACTCTCATTGCTCCTAAACATACACACATGCTAGTGATAATAACACCCACAACATGAGCCCGGGGGCATTCATTTGCACGTGGACAGACGACAAATAGCCTGCAGTTCTATTTATAGTCTTAATGAAGGCTTTGACTGTCTTCCACTATATACATAAAAAACCAAACATACTTAAAGTAAGAAAAATGAACCTTAAATGTACCTGGGGTAAAAATGCAAACACAAATGAGTCATAGGGTGTTACTCTAGATGAAAATTACTAAGTAAACAAATATAATTATAATCATTATTATTAGTATTATTATTATATATATAAAGAGGAAAAACAATGGAAAGACATCAAACTGCACAGATCTCCTCATGAGCTCCTCTAATCAAGCTACTAGTGCAGATATATATCAGGTTTTAAAGTACACTGCCCTGCCAAAAAAAAGCTACAACTGCCTTTATACTGCTTTGATCACATCCTGTGTTCACTGTGACATTGTTTCCAAAAACTTATGCAATATTACAACTTTTATTTCAAACCAGATTCGTAATTAATTCCCCCACAAGATCATGTGTTGATGACGAGTGTTTGAAAACACTGCATAAAGTCTTCTCCGGCATCCCAAGCCCTTCCTCATTTTTGACAGCTCAGCACTATCCTTACAGGTTTTAATAATATAGTAGACAGTTCTTAACCCAATTTTAGTAATTTCAGCAATCTCCTTGGTTGTTTTATTTGATTGATCCAGGACAGTAACTTGACCCTTCTGAAACACAACGACATCTTTGCCACAACCACAGAATATGTCATTCATAGCGGCTGTTTAAGAAAGGAGAAGGTACTCACTGCATCAATGAAGATTAAATGCACTCATTTCCTAGTTAAATTGCTTTGATGTTAAATGCTAGGAGTTGGTTCTAAGTTTGGAATGGAATGGAACTGAATCAAATAAAGTAATATAAGTGTAATGTACCTGATAAGACAGTGAACTATCCAAACAGAAACATGATAACATAAACCTTACAAAAAGTCTGTGATAATGAATTTAGCATTAGGTTTGTGTTATCAGTTTATGTATATAACCATACTGCATCGCCAAAAGTGTCTATGTGTACCAAAGTGTGCATCTAACCATCACACTCAAATGTGGCTCTTGTCTAAATTTTTGTCACAAACAAAAGTTAGAAAGCACACAAATGTCTGTAATGTCTGTACATGCTGCAAATCATTACAATTTCCCTTCTGTGAAACTAAGTGGCCCAAACCTGTTCTAGCATGGCAAAGTCTTTAATGAACCTCAACCCCACAGAACATTATCACTGAACGGCGACATGCACCAAGCCTCAGCAGAGGAGCAGCAGTGCCTGACCTCACTAATGCTCTAGTGGTTGAATGGGCAGGAAATTCTCAAAAGGCTTTCCAGTACATTTTAGAAGCATGGCTGTGGATACACTCCCAAATATAGTGGAAAGCCTTCCCAGAAGAGTGGAGGTTAGTATAACAGCAAAGGGAGGACGAAACCAGGAAAGGTGTGTTTAGATGGGCCTAACTTGTTTATTTGTCACTTGTTTACCTTGGGAATTGACTTCTTATCAGGTTTGTATTGGGATTTATCAGTTATGGAAGATTACTAAATATTGATAAAAAAAGGTTGGGGAAGCCAGAAGATATTTTGGTAAATTTGGCACACAAAGACACGTGTTAGTTAAAATTTCAGATCAAACATTTAAATGTTTACACTCGTTTTTCTGAGCAGCATGGTGCTGTAGTAAATTGCAGGTCCACCACACAGCAAGGTCCTGAGTTCGAGTCCTGAGCAGGATGAGGGCATTTCTGTGTGGAGTTTGCATGTACTCCATGTGCATGTGTGGGTTTCCTTCGGGTACTCCAGTTTCCTCACACAACCCAAATACATTAGGCGAATTGGCTGTTCAAAATTGCCCCTAGGTGTGTGTGTACGGTTGTGTGTTGTCCCTGCAATGGATTGGTGAGCTGCTCACGGTGAGATAGACTCCAGCCTCCTCGTGACCCTGCTAGGATTGAGCAGTTCGGCAAATAAATGAATGAATGACTTTATCTCTGCATACAAGAAGACGATGTACAATAAGTGAATTTTGCTTTTTTCCCCCAACACTTTGCTACAGCTGTGATAAACAACTGGTGCTACAGGCCTCATCAGTAATACTTTTCATTCTTGTTAAGTTCCTGACCAGGAATATATTTTTTTTATTATTATAAGCTCTATTTAAAGACTTTCATTTTGGTTTCGGATTTGACCCATTATATTTTTTTGGCCCAGGAGTGTAAGTAAAGTATATTCAGATAAAGTCCCAATCACAGAAAATACGATTCATTATTTTTTTTTCCACATCTGTAACCACTTAAGCTCTGAATGGTCATTTCCAACAAGTCCATTTTTAACAAGCACTACAAATATAGCAGTTGTTTTTTAATACATTCGTGTTAATGTTATAAGCAGATAATATAACAATTATATTATATACCATTATATTCAGTCATTTGCTTATCAAAGCAGCTTTTTGTCATGTGGCTCCATGTCTGTCTTCAGTCATTGTGAGCTGGATTTGATCTGTTGAAACAAGAAGAGCGTGTAGCCTTTGTGTTCTATGACAGCTGGGTGAAACGGGGGTGTGTGTGATTTGGGTGTGCTGTTAACGTGGCCGACCCTTTGCCCCCTTCAGTCCCACCCTCTTTTATTGCACTCTCAGCAAACACTGCAAGTTATCTTAAGAGTAATTAGCAGCATGCATGTCGCACATGGGGACCGGCACTTCAGTTTCGAGGCTCGTGCGAAGCAAGTGCATAAGAATGGCTTTTTATTAACGTTCCTTTGTGTGAATGTGACACTAGAGACTAATATACCAACATTCTGTGCTTTTCACCACATGGATATCCTCTTTATCTGGAAGGTTACTAATGGAAATAAAAAGTAATTGCAATCTGGGACTGTGGCATTACCGAGAGTGGATGAGAAACAGGATTAATTTAAGGCAATGGGTTCATCATCTAGCGGACGATTGGTAGATGATGTCCATGAGTTACACTGTCCCCAAGCCTCTGAACTAATCACTGAATCTATCATACTGTATTAAATTATATCTATTAGATTACATCTTAAACACACTTCATCATTACTCCTATGAGTATAAGACCTTTTATTCCACAGAATGCCTGACTGTTCTGATAATAATTCCACAGGCAAGGTTCATATTAGTGCTACATCAAATTAATACGTTGTAGTTTCTACAGTAACAGATACTTGCAGAGCAGAAGCTTCAAAGAAAACTGGGATAATTACAAGCAGATTATCTAACCCCCCAGCAGAACATTTACTACTACACTTTAGTATATACTACAAAGGAATCGTGCCATCTGATTGGTTGGGTATCTCAGGATAATTATTATTTATTTAAGACATTATTCACCTCGCAAACTCAGGATAATGCTTGAATCAGAATGGCCGATGGAAACTCAGTTTTACAGTCACTGACTCTGAAATTCTAGAAATCCCCAAAAAATAGTATGCTATGCAGTATGGCCTTTGCGTTTTTCACAGTAAAAAATAACTTATTTTTTAATGAGTGCCAAAAGATGGGGGGAAAACATAAATTGTTTCAGTTTGCTTTTCTTATGTTCCCCTGTAGTATATACTAAAACTTTAAAATTATATACTCTTAATCAAAGATCCACCTTGGGGACTATTCATTGATATTCCCCCTGCCTTTGGCAAATAATTAAGTAAATGTGGCTAAGGTAACTTCCTTTACCTTATAAATGAATTCACTCATTTAACAAACTAATTAATCCTACTAGGGCCACGGGGAGCCTGGAGATGATCATAGCCGGGGTACACCCTGAACAGCTTGCAAGTGCATTGCAGGGCCAACACACACAAACATGACCATTCAAACTCACGACGAGGGTCAAATAGGAACAGCCACTTGCCTAATGTGCATGTCTTTGGACTGTGGGAGGAAACCATATTAACCAGAGGAAACCCACACAAACACAGGGAGAACACTCCACATAGAAACACCCTCGCCAAGCCCGGGAATCAAACCCAAGACCTTTTTGTTGTGAGGCGGGCATGCACACCAGTACACCACCGTGCAACCCACTTAAAAATCATTCATCCTTAATTAATATGAATGTTTCAATTGCACTGCATACTTGAGTATTGTACATAAAAGTAGAAGCATAAAAATAAGGGGGAAAAATACTATAATTGAAAACAATAATCTATATCTAGTAAGAAGCTAGGTACAAGACAGGGTTTAAGCATGTCATGTTTTTTTTTTTTTTTTTTTTTGCTGTTTCCTGTTCAGGGAGCTCACGCTGAGCAAACGACTCATAAACATTTAAAACAATGTTTTTACTGAGGTTGAAAGTGGATAATATAATTGACAGAGCAAGCGTTTTTTTCATCTTTCCCAGTGGGTCGTCTCTGTAAGCATTACACTCCTCCCATGTTTGTGCTTTCTAAACAAATAAGACTGATGTTAAAGTCAGTCTCATGCATTCTTCTTATTGTGGGTTTGGTATCCTAACACCAAAGGCTGCAGCAAAGTATAAATACGGACCTGAACACTGGTTGCATTTCAACAAGCAATCATACTGGATTAACCAGAAGCGCTAAAGAAAAAATACACCTTTGACAGAATGGAGGTATCTTTGAATAAGGAATGGATGTGCATGCTGCCAGTGATGCTAATATTCAACAGGCACAAACTTGCCATGGCTCTAGCAGCTCCGCAACCACAGAAGGATTAAGCCAGGGGTGTCCAATCCTGTTCCTGATGATCTACCTTCCTAAAGGTTTTAACTCCATCTGACCAATCCCTTCATTGCTTCAAGTCTTTATTTCCAAGTCTTAGGTCTTGATCAAATGAATGTATGGTCGGGAATGTAGATCACCAGGAACAGGATTGGGCACCTCTAGATTAAGCAGTTTTAAGTATTTATATTTTTTCTGTCTAAGTTAACTGATCTATACCCACAGGATGCAATTGCAGGTCAAACTTTTTTTTTTTTTGTTAAGTCCAAAGTATTCAGGAATCCTAATCCAAACCAGGGTCAAGTACACAAGTAAACCAAAAGTTACAGGTAAATCAAGTCAGGTAAACAATCGTAGTTCAGTTAAGCAGACAGGCAAAATCTCAGCAACGAGTCACATAATAACACTTCGCCAAAAGTGTGTGTGTGTGTGTGTGTGTGTGTGAGTTCCTCTTATAGTGCTGGTGATTAGCGATGATGCACGTGAATGGTAATGTAATCAGTACTCAGAAGCGATGTTAGGCTCACTGTTTACTTTAATGGGACGTAACTGTAACTTTGTGACAATCTGAGAGCATGGCTGTGCAATGTAATAGATAGGATTCTAAAAGAAAAGTATTTATAATTTCATATGATTCTGTGATCAGTGGGACACATATACGTTTACCCACAGAAGACCCCTTTAGCCCCTTTACAGGAAAACACATTGTATAATAAAGGAATCATTAAGAGTAAGGTGTGTGTGTGTGTGTGTGTGTGTGTGTGTGTGTGTGTGTGTGTGTGTGTGCATGTG
>JBCNYG010000015.1:3327829-3339230 GCA_039654305.1 Porochilus rendahli | reverse complement strand
TGCCTTTCCTCGAGGTGCACTCAGAGGTGTTGGAGTGTGTGTGTGTGTGTGTGTGTGTGTGTGTGTGTGTGTGTGTGTGCGTGCATGTGTGTGTGTTTGTTCACCTTGGATGGGTTAAATGCAGAGCTGAATTTCCCTTGCGGGATTTATACAGTATATCAGAATCCAAAAACAATGTCATGTCATGGTAACCATATGTCATTGTTTACGAAATTCTTCATTGTTTCTGTCCTCATTACAACGTGAACTCAGTGTGAACAGAACCGAAGTGTGAACAGAAAAATAATCCATCTATTATATTATATCCTTGGTTTGTATGTTGGTCCTAAAAAAATTATGTGTGTATTTCCACATTATTTATTTATTTATTTTTACCAGTTGTGGGGCTTTGGACAAGGAAAAAACCCTATTAGGTTTTTTGGAGATGATTTGGTTCACATTCTGGATCCAGGAATTGCTAAAAGGATTCTCACATTCTAAAACAAATACAGCAATAGAATTGTGAGATAGGATGTATGGGGGACTGCTGGGCTTGGTGGAGGTTTGTGCTCTCTAAATATTCTGATAAATCTAAATAAAATTGAATCACTGGTTCCATCATAAATTCAAAACTTAAGAAACTTTCATAGTTCCATCATAAATCAAAATTTAAAAGATTTTATCATATGTGGTTCAAATTAAAATAAAATCCCCAGTAGAAAAGGGCAGTGATTACGAGGACTGATATTACTATATTACAACATATGTATATTGCGCAAAAAAAATCTAGCAATTTGTTCCAATTTTTTCCAAATAAAAAGCTACTCTCCCGTTGTAAATCAGTCACATTTTGTTCGCTTTTTGTTCTCAAACCATTCGCTTTTTATCGAAGCATCAATAACGAGTCCAAAATGTGAATAAAGTACACTGAATATGGCGGATGCCAGCAAGCACCAAACTTTCCACGTAGAAATCTCCAACTTGTTCCTTTTCCTTGTGAACCAAAAATGAATCATTTGCAAGCAAAACACCAACTTTGTGACCTTCTCGTGACATGTGCGGACTGTTTGACAAGGAGTTTGGGACTACTTCGTGTCAGAGCCTCGTTTAGTGATATTCACTGAAATTTAAAACATGTGTGAAATTTTTTGTGAGTTCGAACCAGGTGAACAAAATGCGATGCAGCGAATGTCGTGGGACAAATTTGAAAACATTTTTAGAATGAAAAGCAACAACCACGAATTGCCATTCGCGTCAGTCCCGTTTCTATCACACCACTAGTTTGATCACCCTCTAAGGAGGAAAAGAAATCTGTTGCTGAACTGATTAAAAAAACAAGCACTCGGTTCTTCTATAGATTCAGAACAAAATTAAATGTCTTTCTCTACTGCAGACTGGCTGCAAATACTCTTTGATTTTCCTGCAGATTCAGAACCGAACTAACTTTCTGGTTCTATCATTGATAATCTGAATCAAATCTCCTAATAGAATCATGATTCAAAACGTTTTCCTTTTGGGGAATTCGTCCTCTTCTTTGTCACATCACTGCCAGTTTCATTACATTACATGCTACATGCTGTTCGCCTTGCTTGGTTTTCCAGGTTCGACTGCTATTTTTACCAGCAGCTGGTGAGAGTGTGAGTGAAGCTGCTGTCAGTTCTTCCTGATAGCCATTAACTCCGAACGCACCATCCCCCTCTGCTTAAAGCAGTTGCTCAGGAGTGAGGAAAAGTGCCCTGCAGCTGCATTTCAGCTCCGAATCCCAGCTCCCAGCTAGGACTCATACTGTCTGGAGCTGGAGGTCTCTGAGGAGGTAATTAGCTGATTTCTCATTGCGAGGAAAGGACAGAAGAACCATTCTCTTTCCCAGGCCCTTATACCTCACCTTTCTTCTCTGTTTATACTTTAACACTTCGTATGAATGAAAACTCTGTAATTGTAGCACCCTGTAAGTGTTGTCGTCTTCACTCTCTAAAATGGATGGCAGCCATGTGCTATACTTTCAACTGAGGAGTTCACTCAGTAAATCCTTAGTGTCATGTTTGGTGATATTTAAAGTGTATGTGTGACACATCAGCTCCATACCAGTCGGAAGTCACAGGGCCACATTTTTAGTTATAGCAGTTAATAACAAGAGCATAAAGCTCCGCAGGTGTGATGTCCCAGGGCGGTAGCGCCCCTCTCTGTGACGTCATCACAGAGTGTGTAGGTCAGTCACTAGGTGATGATGTCACAGAGTGTGAAGGTCAATCCAGAGGTGAATCAGGGGGGTGGGAGCACCTCTCTGTGACATCATCACAGAGTATGTGGACAATGTGACACACTAGCAAGATTCTGTGACAGAGAGATAAATAAAACACAGAGGACAGATGAACAGGGACACAGAGTCCGGTCCCCACAATTATCCATTTTCAACTATTGATGTTTTTGGCATAAAATGTTGTAGAAATGTCTTGATTTTACAATTATCTGTGTTTTCCTTATTCCAACTATATAGACATCAAAATATCCCTTTAATGAAAATATGCATGAACTATTGTATTAGAAATATTCCAAAAAGAGCTGAAAATATTTAGTCAACACTGCATGACGTCCGGGGATTCCCCCGTCACGTCCTTGGAATTCCTCCTCTCGACACATTTGCTGTAAAAATACACCATTCCTTCAGTAAACCAATAAAAATGCCCTTCACAAACTTGCTATGAGAGCTGGCTTCTGATTGGCTTGCTCACTTCCACTTCTTTCATGCCCTTTCAGATAAACAGAAACTGTAGGGCGGCAACATCACAGCAAATAGGCCCTGGGTTCGGCGAGAATGTTTCTGTGTGCAGTTTGCATTTTCTCCCTGTGTTTGCATGGGTTTCCACTGGGTACTCCAGTTTCCTCCCATAGTCTAAACATATGCCATTAAGCTAATTGGCTGATTGCTCCTAGGTGTGAGTGTGAGCGTAAATGGTTGTGTGTGTTGTGTGGTCCAGCCTCCCCTGGTAGGATTAAGCGGTTCAGCAAATAAATAAATTAATGAAGAGGTGTCTTCTAATGCTATATCTAAAATGATGTCACTTTGACTTCTGACTGGATTCATGCTAGGCTGTAACGTGAAGTACTGATTGATGGCTTGACTATTTCCGAAATGTCTGATCTCTTCTGTGTGGAAACGCCTTGTTGGTGAAGTATGCCCAAACTGGCATATGCTTAGGAAGGCTAAGGCAACCAGTTTTGACAACCACGGTGAGCTGAAAAGCATTTCAGGATGCACAACTTTGACAAACCTTGAAGCATATGGGCTACAACAATGGAAGAATACACTTAATTGTGTTCCTGAGAGCCAAGAACAGGAACATGAGGCTGCAGCGTGCAGAGGATGGCCGGAATTGGATGGATGAAGACTGGAAAAACATTTCCTGGACTAAACAAAGAGAGATATAGGCAATGCCATTGCACGAGACCTCTAATTCTGTATATACAACATTATTTTCAAGGCACATTCTGTAAAAACATGACTGTATCGTTTCTCTTTAAACGCCTGCCAAGCCCTGCTTATTAGTGCCTCACAGCTCATTCTTATCCAAAAAAAAGAAGCTCTGAGGAGGTAATAAGCATAACTTTCTATCATTTTCAAAGGAAACACTACAGTCAGGTCTCATCAGCACATGTCGAAGACCCCTGCTGGTTGGTTTATTTAGCCTGTGAAGAAGAAAGCGTATTACTTCACAGTAATGAAGCATGAACTGTGTATGAACGCAATGCAGATTTGCTAAATCAACATGCTAACATGGAGATGTAATGAAATGCGGCCTAGCAGTGTTCTCGCCCTGATATTAAAGTGCTGAGAGTGAAAGACTGTTATTTTCTCACCTGAAACCCTTTACATACATACTTATACATACAAACACAATCACACGTACGACATGCTCGGTTTGTACACGGGCTTCTGTGTAAGCACTTTCGACCAACCCTAACCCTGTTTGATCCCACTTCCTTTTAACTTTATTATCAGTATAATAATAACAAAAGCAGGACAATGGACAGCTTTATTTTTTACATTAAAGCTCCTGGAGGGTTGCAGATACCTCAAAGGCTCACCACTGACCTATAAACTTCCTTTTGCACATGCAGAAAAGAAAAGGACTCGACCGTGTAATCTAATCTCTAGTCCAGATGGCTTTTATATGACTATTGGGCGTAAATAAACTTCTTAAACGGCATGTATGCCAAAATTAAAGGCCAGACTCCAGCTCCTTGTACCAGGTCAGCACAGTTTCCGCCATAGCTGCAGGAATTAAAGCTGCAGTAAGCATCTTTTTAAGAACATGTCTAATAATCTGCCTGGACAGTATATTCTGATAGGTTTTACTTTAATAGCTGCTCTGAGAGAAAACGTCTCTAGGGCAGTCTGGAATCGGTAATACAGACTAGCTATACTGACCAAAAAAATGCCACTAAAGCTACAAATTATTTAACGCACTTAAATAAAGCTAGGCGCTGTGGTTAGCATGTTCACCCCACAGTAAGATGAATGATTGTATGTCTGTTGGCCTTGCAACGGCCGTGCATGCTGTTCAGGGTGTTCCCCGCGGCTAAGGATATTATTGAATGAATAAACGAATAAAGCTGGGGCTGGTAATTTGGAAAGCTAGCAAAGTTTGCAAATCTCTTCAGGGCTTGAGCTAAACCCTCCCCTGCTCTCAGTTGTACTTCTAAATCCATGCCCCGGCCTACATTTTAATATCACGTTATGTTAGCTGGGGCAGCACGATGGCGTAGACGTTAGCACTTCCACCTCACAACAAGAAGGTCCTGGTTTGAGTCCTGGGCTCCCCGAGGGTGTTTCTGTGTGGAGGTTGCATGTTCTCCATGTGCTTGTGTGGGTTTCCTCTGGGTACTCTGGTTTCCTTCCATAGTCCAAAAGTATACCTAATTGGCTAATTGGATATTCATGATAGCCCCTTGGTGTTAGTGTCAATGATTGTGTCTGTATTGGCCCTACGAATCTGGCGCGCTGTTCATGGATGTACCCCTCCCCCCTCCCCGAAGATGGCTGAGATGGGCTCACAACCCTGATATAGGATATAGTGGTTAAATTACATTAACTACCACTTTTAGATTCACTAATAAAATTTCTAGACAATGAAAACACAGAACAGGGCAGCACTTCCCCGGTGGGCTTATTAATAAATTTAGAATTTGGATTCTACAGAGAACAGGATGCGGTTGAGCAAAGCTTACTGTTACTGTTCTCCGTCTGCCAGGCACTATTTAAAAATATTTACAACAGAGACAAGCACAGTCTGACTTTAGATTTAGTTTTGGAGCTCGCTAGTCAATCTAGGGATGGCTGCTCTTATTCCCACCCTATATATGGACACGGAGCTCAAACTCTGGGCATAACAGTACTCCAGAGATCTCCAGAGGGCCTGACTCATTCACACAAGCCTTATTCTCCTCACACAGCAGAGATGAGTTGCCAGACTCACTTCCTGATTCCCGCGCTGTCATAACAGCTGTCCTTTAAAGCACTCAGCAAGCCGTTGTGTGAATGCAGCCGAACAAATTGTGTTGCACTTTTTTCTTTTCTTGGCTTCACTTCATCATCTTCATCAAGGGAGGAGATAAGCTTGTTTTACAGCTGGCAAAGGAACTCCGAACACCATGTGACAGTGATCAGGGGAGTTTTTGTGGAACACCAATACACTCCCATCCAAAACAGATGCAAGTTTTTATGTTTTTTTTTCTTCCTCAAAACATTACAGATGCACCAAAAATCCCTCACACTCCAACGCACGAGTCCTTCACCCAAGCATAACAGAAAACATGCTGGAGAATGGAGTCATTTCAACTATTTCTGTAACGCTACATTGTTCTGTGACGGTAGTAATGCAGAGTGGTTGAAAAACTTAGACTTAAGCCATCATCTAATTAAACTATGATGATCATTAAGCTAATAACCTTCAACTTGATTTGAATTCAGGCTCCATTATAATGACAGTACAGTTTATTATTATTATTATTATTATTATTATTATTATTATTATTATTGTAGTTGTTGTTGTTATTATTATTGTTATTATTGTTTTGTTGTTGTTGTTATTGTTATTGTTGTTGTAATCATTGTTATTATGACTCTTATTATTATTATGATTGTTTTCCTACACTGCCAGAGTTTGAAATCTGCTTCTGGTCTCATGCCCAGTCCACCCCACCCATTAGCTAAAAAACTCTAGAGGGGAAAAAAAAAACCCAGAAAAGTATGCACTTCAAATTGAGCTTAGGAGCCTGTGTGTGGCGGGTGGGAAGGTCATGGGAAGGCTGCACTATATTGGGAGTCTCAGAAGCAAAGCAAATTTCCCAAAGCCTCTGTTTAAAAGAGCACGGATGATGAAAGCACGCTGCTTGAGCTGACATAAAAAGAAGAAATTCAGCCATCTCTGGAATACTGTTAGCATTTAATGTAACAAACTTAAAGGTTTATTGTATCGCTGGGAATACCAGTGCTGTTTCGCACGTATACACGATACTTCCAGGACTCTCAGGTACATGAACAAACAGGTAAACCAGTGTACTTTCTCCCATTATATACACTTTTGTTATGAAGTACACGGTTAGGGAATGGGGAGAGACAGAGAAGGACAAAGAAAACAAAAATGGAAAGCAACAAAAAGTTATCAAAAAGAGAAAATTTTAAAGGGTTCTTTAACACTGCGAGATAAAACTTTTTTTTAAATTTGGTTCATTCTGAGGACTGCTTGGCCTGGTGGAAGTTTGCCCTCTGAGTGCTCTTATTACTTTGGAAAGTTACTAGCTATGAACTTTAAATCTCACACTATATTGGTTTTACACCACACACTATCAGAATATAATCTAAATTTACCAAAGTACAACCCTTCAGTTCAATTCGGTTTTATTTGTAAAGCGTTTTTACAGTTCACATTGTTGCAAAGCAGCGTGTGCCGCAGTCGATTAATGTACTCATGCAAGGTTAAGGTGACTAATTTCCTTTAATGCACTGGTAGGTATTATTCACTCATTCATCTGCCGAAGCACTTAATTCTACTAGGGTGCCGGGGTGTGCTTTGGCCGACTCCGAACAGTTTGCCAGTCCATCACAGGGCCAGAACACACACAACCATAAGCGTAATTTAGAACGTCCTATGTGCACGTTTTTGGACTGTGGGAGGAAACCCACGCAGGCACCAGGAGAGCAGGCAACCTCCACACAGAAACACCCACGTCTATCCCGGGACTCGAACCCAGGACCTTGTTGCTGTGAGGCAGACCCTAACCCTAACCCACTGGGATCATTTCAGAATGCATAATCTTGCAACAATCGAGAATGATCCAAATTTATTTTTATCATCAGGCAAAAAATGCCCTTATTGTGTAAAGACCAGTCAGAACACGTGCATTTAATGACTTTAGTGTAACATTAGGAGATTCCAGATTGAACTGTCACGTGATAACTTCATATTTCATATGGGCAGTGTTGTTTTTAATCTGATGCCTCCCATCCACCCAAACATAGTCAGCCGACTCATTTGGATTAAGCATGTTATAATTAACTAATTACAGGGCACAAAAGCCCAATTCTGATTCATATACTGTATAATTAAGTGCATTTGGCTTTGGGCTGAAAACATAATGCCTCGTTTTACATCTGCTCTACATCTGCCACACACACACACACACACACATGCGGCGGCGCGCATACACACATAACCGCGAATCAATAGGCAATAAATTTCTACAGCCAATTTAAGGAAACTCTCGGCATGCCTCTATTTCTCCACCACACAACCTGATCATACTGTGACCGAAATCATAATGTATATAGCTGCGAGTCAGCACAGAGAGAGAGAGCGAGAGAGAGAGAGAGATGCGCTCCGGATGCACGCTTCGTTCCCCAGAGCTTAATTGGATTTTCCAGCGCAGTGCTCGCGCAAATAGCCCAAAGTGACACGCGCTCACAAGCACAAACATGGCAGTGCGGCACCAGCTGTGTGTTTATGTGTGCATGCACCGTCTCCTGTTTTTTTCTCCCTCATGCATGTGCAAGGAACCACGTGAATACCATCAATACCATGCAGCATCTTCTGTCTTCTCTGTGATTCCATTTCCAAAATCGCACCAATGTCACTTCAGATGCTTGAAAGCCCAGCATTGGCAATAGATTCAGCTGACGACTTTTCATGCCTTGGCTTTTCTCTGCTGTTTTGAACGACCTTCTCTGGGACATGCGCACATGATACTAATAAATACATTGCACATTTGAATGCACGTGCACTGGCGCTACGTACGTTACGCGTGTGCTGCATAATACAGGTATACAGCCTAGGTCGTGCACCCTGAACATTTTTCAGTTTTGCAAATATTGCAGAAGAACCCTTATGTGTGAAATTTAGCAAGACCTAAAATACTAATACTGCCTGAATAGATAAGGAATAAATAAAGAATGCGCATCAGATGCGCCTGACTGCGTCTTCCTGCAGGTGAGTCATAGCTGGGGTGAAAAACACTGTGTCGAGAAAAGCACTAAAAGTGTGTCCACGTGCACGGTGTCCTTGACACAAGCTCTGAATGCCCTAAACACCTAAATAAGCGTTGGGTATAAAGTGCACCGTGGATTCAGTGAACAGAAGGACGCGCGCGGTGCCATTTTTACCCACCAAGGTGTTGCATAGAACATCGAACGCATAGACGCGCTTCAGACAGATTATGCAAGAGCGCGTGGCTGCAACGATGAATGCAAAATCCAAGCTGTGCATCAGGACACTCACCGGTTCTGCGGGATCCGGGCTGCGGGCTGAGGTGATAGGAAAAACGCATCGTCTTGAACTGGCTGGAGAAGGTCGGGTGCGAGTCGGACGCTGGCGGCGGCGGCGATGACGGCGGGCTGAAGCCGATCAGCGCACTCCGGGGCCGGTTCAGCTGCATGCCTGCCTGCAATCACGTTTGCAGGGCAGGGACAGAGGGTTCACGCTTCCAGTAGGTGATCCAATACACACACCCTCAAACAAACCAAACACAAACAAAAAAGAATAACAGTCCTCAAACAGGTGCCCTTGTGCCTCCAGGTGCCCTTCCGAGCTTCGCGTCCAGACCGGATCGTCTCGGTCGCTTGGTCGCGTTCTGGAAGCTGAACGGTGTCCCGGTCAAACGGTAGCAATCCGCCGGTGTGCCATCCAGCTGCAGAGTAAAAATCCCATCCAAGGCCCTGTGGACGGCTTCAAACTCCATCAAAGAAAGAGGTTCAATCCAGATGCTTTCCACTACAACCATACAGCCGCCTGGATGAGGTTTACGTGTCAGTGCTCCCGGTTTATTTCAACTATTTTAGGAAAATAACCGGAGCCCAAAAATAAAAGGCGCATTTAAAAAAAGCGCGTGTGTGGTTTTTGTTCAACAAGAGTTTTTCAACCAGACGTTTGATCTTCTCTTACAATAACACACGACTACAAGACTCCCTTTTGCTGCCATCGTGCCAAAAAAAACCCTAAGAGAAAGAAAACATGGAACAATCACCGCAAGCAATAAAAAAAAGTTTCTTAATCCATCTTGCTGCCACGTCTTTGTTCAAAATGCGGGCCTGTCGGAATTACAGCCTATAACCGACTCCTTAGTGCCAAAATCAGAACAATAGCCATGTCCGAAGTTGCTTCCCGTTCACGCGGACGTTTACGCAGAAGTTGGTCGCGCGCTCCGGCTCGTGTGGCCGTTATTAACGTCTTTACACACCGCATAGAGTCCGGTCCTCTCTTTTCTGTCTCTGAGAAATGTGCACACTCAGCTGCTTTACCCCGAATTCAACCCTCAAACTCTATAAACGCCTTCAATCCGCCTGATGATCCGCGTCTCCTAAAGCCACAAAGAAGCCGTGACGCTCGTGAGTCGCGCAGGAAAACCCAGGTGCATGGTCCGGCTGTGGACTCACGGTGTCCTCTGGTCTGTCCAGTTTGTACACAGTCAGATCCCGACTCCACAGTGTCTTGTGAGTTCCCAGATCCTTCCTCCTGGATCCTTTCCCCCTTTTGCTCCCTCCTGTGCGCTTTTTACACCGAGGTGATGTGCGATTCAAACCAAATCGACTCCAATTCAACGACTCGTTCAGCAGAATCGGTTCATCGGTTCTCCAGCAATAGTATCAAGATTTAGGATGTAGCTATATCAAAGAAAAAAAACATCATCATCATCATCTTCTTCTTCTTCTTCTTCTTCTTCTTCTTCTTCTTCTTCTTCCGCTTATCCGGGGCCGGGTTGATAAAACCCCAAATAAAACCCCAATGTTCAACTTAAATATAAACAAATTGTTATAACGTATATACAAAAATGTAAATAAAAACAGTACTAGAGATACTAGAGAGAGTACTAGAAAGAAAAAAAAGTTTAAAAACAAGAATTAAAAAATCAGGGCAGAAGCCTAATCAATAAAAAAATTTATCACTCATTTTCTGACCTGCTTATTCCTACTAGAGTCATGAGAATGCTGGAGCATCGCAGTGAACTCTGGACGAAGGAGGGGTACACCCTGAACAGCTCACCAGTCCACCACAGGGCCAAAACACACACAACCATTCCCGCTTACACTTAGAGGCAAAATGCAAGAGCCATTTAGCTTAATGTGCATGTCTTTGTGCTTTGAGAGGAAACTGGTGTTCCTTTAGGAAACCCACCCAAGCTCAGGGAAAACATGCATAATCCACACCAGGCCACGGATTCAAACCCTGGACCATCTTGCTGTGAGGCTGATATCCCAACCACTATGTTTGTTTTTTGATCTGTTGCTCACATGCTTCTGTTACATTAATTGAAGTGATAAGTCATTAGGACTATATCAAATAAAGATAAGATGGTTCATTTATTCGGCTATAGGACAAAGCAGTCATCATTTTAGCTGCAGAAATGAGTTACTATATTTAAATAATATAGAGAGAGTCAGAAATGTAAAAATGGGACATAACTGTAACTATCACAATATTTTTTAGACTGCAAGAACTGATTCAGTAAGAAGTGACTACACATCAGGCACTGCATACAGCCGTATTACCCAATACATCAAAACGGCATCATTTTCTGTTACACTTACAGGCGTAATATAAAAGTTGGGTTTCAGTCGATTATTTCACCGAATTATTATTTTACCTGCATCGATCACAAGAGTCGAATCTCAAGCACCAAAAGAAAATTGGAGAGATAATTTTATTTAAGTTGATTTTTTTTGGGTGGCACGGTGGCGTAGTGGTTAGCACATCAGAGAAATAGCAAGAAGGTTCTGGGTTCAAGTTCCAGGGTGTGTGTGTGTGCGTGCGTGTGTGTGTGTGTGTGTGTGTGTGGAGTTTGCATATTGCCAGTGCTTGCATGGGTTTCCTCCTGGTATTTAAGTTTCCTCCCATAATCCAAAGACATTATCGGTTCCAAATTACCCTCG